>JARQOC010000001.1:521421506-521586791 GCA_033576535.1 Allobates femoralis | reverse complement strand
ATCAAACACATCTTCACATTGTTGTGGTCATCCAGTCAGCCCTAAAAATGTCTCACACGCACAGTACATGCATACAACATGAGTGTATGCATCCAGCATCACCTGGTTGATGCTAAGCAGTGATTGCTCCATTTGTACCCAGCCACAAAATGGAACAATGTGTCCATGATTTCACTGCAACCAGAGATCTGTGAACAATATCTGCCCAGATATCTGTGTGTGTGACCCCAGCCTTAGCCGTCAAAAACATAGCCACACAAGCAATTTGTAGGAGAACAATGTGTAGGTACGATATTATAACGTGTTTTGTTGTGAAATTTCTAAATAGATGCCGATTCGTCATCTGAAGAAGGGCCCCATGCCCCACCCCCAGGTGGCCCATCCACAACACCGCCACATCAGCCTCAAGTGGCACCCTTGGCCCCAAGCTCAACACCTTCCCCAGGGCCTCAGGAGCCAGACCTGCCCTCACCTACCGGGACAGAGGACCTGGAGGAGCAGTCAGCACCTGGCAGCCCGCTGGAGTGTGACCAGCTGTCCCCATCTGCTTGGCTGGAGGAGGACGACATCACCTCCCCACAGGAGGGCCAGGAGCTGGAAGCACCTGCCGGGCCAGAGGAGGGTTTGCCCCGTAGCCCAGGACCACTTTTGCCCCTAAACCACGTAATGTGGCCACGGAGCCCCAGCCCGGGAGTAACACACCTCCCACTGTCTCCAGCTCAGTGGGGAGTCCTGGGGTGAACATGTCCCCACACAGTGACTATGGTGGTAAGTGTGTTATGTTGCCACAGACACCCTGCACACTGTTCCTTAAATTTCATCTTGCCCAACAAGATTTCCCTAAACATAGTTAAGAATGTTGTTTAACCATTTCTGCAGATGGTGAATGTGCGGGTGCATCTGGATGGAGCTTGACCCCATCTCTCTCCCCGTCTGATGGTGATGTGGAGTTGCAGGAACAGGGTAAGTGGATGGTTGTGGGCAGTCCTGACTAGCCATAAGCAGCGACTGCTGTGTACTAAAGTGTGTTTTTACTCCCAATACAGGTGCCCCTACCATGGAGGAATTCATCCTGGCCCATCAGGCATTTGTCGCCCGCATGACCGGGGCTCTACAGCATGGGCTGCAGGACCTTGGGCGGCTGGGTCAAATGCTGGCGGCCCTACGGCCAGAACATGGATCACACCCATGAATTTGATGGATGCATTTTATCCTGCCCAAACATGGCCCCAAAAACTGTTGTCCCAGTTGGACCCTGACATTTTCACACGTTGGCTTGTTGCCTTGAAAAAGTGAAAATGTTTGTTTGTTTTTTGTGTTGCCCCCGTTGGGCTCTTTTCTTATAGTGTCCCACATTGGGACCATCACGAGTTTGGACTGGCTAGGCCTTTGGCTTCTTTACCTATCCTGGCCCACATTGGGACCATCACGAGTGTGAACTGGCTAGCCCTATCTGGAAACACCATTCTGTGTATTGTGGCAAATGTCTGTCACACATGTATGTTGCAAATAAAATGTCTGGGAAAGTTTGTATTAGGCTCCTTCATGTCACAACAATTATATGTGGCGCACAAACATGTCCATCAGGTAACTATGTCACCCAGATTACCACACCTCTTTGTCAAAGTGCAACCACATCACAAATGAACCTATGGTCATCCTGCTCTGAGGGGATTGGGCCATATTGTGTGGCTTTGCCCAACCTATATTGGGACCACCACCATTCTCCCACGTTGACCCCCAAAAACCATAACCCAAAAGAAATACACAATTGTGTCCAAATCAAAATTTATTCTCCTCTGAGTGTTTTAAAAAAGGAAACAAAGGTTATGCAGGACATCTGCAAACATGTTTTTTTTTTAAAAAAACATTAAAAAAAAAAACAAGAAATAAATTTGCTCCACAAGGAAAAGTCCAGACTGCCAATTCTGTGCATTGGCTACTAGTGTCCAACTTCATCATCCTCTGTCGGCTCTGACAATGCCGGCTCCCCCCTCCTCTCAGGGCAGCCCCGACCTGCCCGAGAACGTCTTGTTGTACGACGACGGGTTGGGGGGGGATGGGGTGACTGTGGCGGGGCCGGTCTTCTCACGGGCCGAGATGGGGCGGCTGGGGAAAGGGGCCATAAGTGGTGTTGCATGGGGGGGGGGACGTGGCATCCCCATTGAAGGGCCCCATCATCGGCAGCATCAGCGGCATTGTTGAAGACCCTCAGAAGGATCTTTTTTTGGAGCGGCTCCATCCCTCGCAACCTGTCGCTCATGTAGAGGGCGGTGCTGTCGATGTGGGTCCGCTGTTCGCTCAACAGCACGCATCGGGCCCAGGTGCCCAGCTCCGTCTCGGGTGGTGCAGGACGTCGCCGGCGACGGATCCCGGAGCTGGGACCTGGGCCTGGACCCACATCACTTGCCCCGCCCTCCTGCTCAGCCCCAGATGTCATTTGCTGAGCATCATCAGCGACAGATTGCTCCGCAATGGAGCCGTCCTCTTCTGGGGCCTGTGGGTGGAGAAAAAAAAAACCTCATTAGTGAAGGCAATATCAACTCAATACATTGACAACAGGACTCTAGATACCACTCCCACACACACCAAGGCCAACAACCAAGATGGAAAATTAGGAAAAACACAGTAAAGCACCAAAGGTTCAAGACCACAACACCAGTACTTCTCCTGTACACTCACCTCGACCATTCCAGGAACTCAGATCAATACAGAATTAGGTGTTAGTCAGGGAGGCGTAACCCAATTAGTACATGTCACCACAACACCTTGATACTGGGGGCTGTGCTGGCCAAGGACACATATTGCCCACCTTTCCATTTGGACTCCTATTATGATGAGAATCCACCCCACAGTCAACTACCTATAACCCACTGGCACCAAAGCCAACACACATGTGTGGCAGCACCATTAACTACATGTAACTATGTGGCTGTTTAAAATCAAACCACCTGCTATCTTGAAACCCTTAAATAAGTAACCTAAACATAACAAGATGTTGTGGAAGATGCAACATTGGAATACGGCTGTAAGCATAGAATTTTAAAGTCTTCAAAGTCCTGGAAGGAGGGCAGATAGATTGACACCACAAGGTTTCCCGCAGCAAGGATGAAAATATTGCAAAAAGGTTGGTGTAAAGGATTTAGACAAGCACACATGTGAAGGAAACATTGTGGCCCACCACTGTCACACAATTACCCACCTCCTGTGGCGCAGATGGTGACTCAGCCGGGCCTACATGGGACGCAGCAACGGGGCAGTTGGTGGTCGTTCGATGCGGGCGAGCCTCGCCCAGGATGAAGGTGAAGAGGGGATAGTACCATAGGGTAGGTGATGGTACCTCCTCAGCTCCAGCCCCTGAGCGACGGCGCAGGTACTCAGTGTGAGCCCGCATGAACGCCGACCGCATGTTCTTTATCTTGAGTGCCACCATATGCTTGTCCCACCTCTTGCCTACCCTTGGCTCCAACCGATTTGCCAGAGCCACAAGAGTCCGGTAGGCCTCGGCCCTCGCTGCCCGATTTTTATATTCAGGCAGCGAGCTGCGCCACAAACACTCGTGCCGCTGATACTCCGTGAGAAGCTGGGACTCCAATTCCACAGTACCCCTCGGCATCTGCCGATGACAAAACACACCCAAAACAGACAGTCACAACACAAGGCATACCGACATTTCAAAACTTGCCAAAATAATACACATGCTCATTAACTTTCAACAGGGATAATATATGCAGCTATTTTGGGGATTGAAACTTTGCATGGGTGGCCCATTTTCGCTATCTCACACCGCTAGAAACTCAAACACATGTATGCCACAAATAGCAAGCACCGGATATCGGTGTCCACCTACAGATGTTTCATACATGATTTAAGTCCCCAATGGACCTATTTAAAGACACCTTGACACGGTGTGTGCGTACATACCTGTAGCCCAACATGTGACCAAACACATTGTGTGCTAACTACTACCTGTGCACTGTCCAAAATGGTTAAGGTTAACTATATGAGAAAGGAGGGCTGGGTGTGTGCCAACACTGCACATACTACATGTAATGTGCACCCAGATGATCATGTTTGTGTTCCTCCAGACGTGGAAGTACAATTTTGACACCTGTACCAAACATCCCTGGAATCAACGGGGAAAATCTGGCACCCATCAAATGTTGATGTGCAGTACCAGCAAAAACAAAACCTTTATCTGTTGCCATCGCAAATAACATCAAAAGGTGCAATCCATACTTAGACAATACAAGTCGAGGCACTACCTGCCTATTGCTCTACAGAAAATAACATTGCCATATGTAATATTACAGGACAAAAATTACATGCCGCATGAAGCATGCCCATACACACATCGCCTAAGCGGCCTGTGCCAGAACCATCTGCGTTCAATAAATTTTCAGGGAAACCGCTAAAGAGGCTTACCGTCAGAGCAACAGAAGTCAAACAGGACACTAGTAGCTCAATGCACATCGGCGTCTGGACAAGGTGCAGTGGCCATTGCCCTGGCTTTATAGTGCGCTAAACCAATCACGCCGGACACAATTACGCACATCGTGATGGGACACCTGGGTGCGGATTAGACTTGCGCTAATTGGTGTAGATCGCTGAATCGTGATAGGTTGGCGGCCCTTTAAAAGCAGCGCATTCCGGCAAACATTACGCTTGCTGGCCAGACCTATTAAGTAAGTATTTATGGACACACATGGAATTTGCGCTGGGTGGGGGTGCATATGTGGATGTTAATGGAGAGCGCCGAAGACTGCTTTTGCGGACTATATAGGGTTTATAATTGTTGGGGACGATATAGTGTGCGGTGTGGTATTTCAGTAGCCATTTTGCCTGGGGCTTCACTCTTTGGTTGAGATACATTGCTGTGTTTGTTTCCAGACACCATAGAGGAGAATGGCAGCAGGACTGTAGACAGTACTGTGTAACTCATGTTGACTGGATCGATTTCTGCATACTGGTTCTGGCCAATGGAGACTGGGTCCACCGGTAATAGGATCACACATGTCTTGGAGGTGTGGCGCTCCAGACACAGCACAGATGTGTACTAAAAATGACACCTTCCAAAACATATCAAACCATGTATAAGCATCCGCATTCATGTGCAATGTTGTTAGGTTCATGTAGCCTTTCCTCAACCTCCCATATCGGGGTACGTAACATTTGTTATTCTTCACATTTTTACTGTCATCAATTTCAATTATGGTCTGTGTAATGGATTCTGGGACCTGTTTGACCAACATTATTGGTGACACATGTCCCTTTCTAACTCCCCTAGGTGCAGATGTGTGACTTTGTGACCCTCCGATTGAAGTTGATGTATAGGAGGCCACTCTCATTCGCCGTGTTCCATTTTGGTTGGGGTGACTACTGGGTGTTTGGCGACCCTTGCTGCAGGGATGTGTTTTGGCCCCACACTAGAGATCCCATCCACTTGGCTATAGTGTGTAATTGAAAAGAGGTGTGGCTTGCTTAACCTGCTGACATGGCCACATATTGTTCTATGTACTCATGTTGTGTATTGTCATCTACAGGTGCTGATATTGAGGATGCAGAATATCCATGACCGCAATGTTATCGTGGCTCTTGCGTTGGTGGAAGAGCAAATGTGGCTTCAGGATCGGTATGAAAGGTTGATGAGGCGCAGACAGCGGCGGTTGTGGACCCGTGATTGGCTTCTCAGGCGGCAAACCCGGGGCCACATGCAGCTGTTGCGGGAGCTGGAGCTTAACTGTCCTGATGATTACCGAAACTATCTCCGTATGCCCGAGGACTGTTTCACCTTCCTATTGGAGCGTGTTGGGCCAATGATAGCGCGTCAGGACACTATAATGCGACCATCAGTATCAGCTGCTGAGCGGTTGGCGATCACTTTGCGGTTCCTGGCTACAGGGCAGTCCATGACATCCCTCACATACTTGTCACGTGTCTCCCTGCCCCTGCTGAGCCGCCTGATCCCTGAAACGTGTTGGGCCATCTGGAGAGCTCTGCAGCCAGCCTACATGAAAATGCCTCTAACCGCCACAGAATGGCTGGAAGTAGCCCGAGGCTTTGAAACCCGGTGGAACTTCCCCAACTGTGGCGGGGCATTGGATGGTAAGCACGTGAGGATTACCAAACCTGGCCACTCTGGCTCTTTGTATTTCAATTACAAAGGGTATTGTAGTATAATCCTCATGGCTGTAGTGGATGCCAACTATGAGTTCCTCTACGTGGATGTTGGAATGCCTGGTCGCAACTCAGATGGGGGGGTGTTTGCCCGAAGCTCCTTGGCAACATTACTAGGGAGTGGTGGGCTAAACTTACCCTCAAATGTGGACACGACCGAACATCTCAACTTTGCGTTTGTGGCGGATGAAGCATTCCCACTTCAGGAACACCTACTGCGGCCATATCCCCAGAGGGCCCTTACTTCTGAGAAACGCATTTTCAACTACCGGCTATCCCGGGCCCGCCGAGTAGTTGAAAATGCGTTTGGGATAATGGCGAATAGATTCCGGATTTTTCATACGCCTATACATATGAAACCGGAGTCTATTGACGCGGTAGTGGTGGCCTGCTGTGTGCTGCATAACTTCCTGCGTCGTAGGGATAGAGCATCATACACGCCAGGAGGTTATGTAGATAATGCAGACGCTACAACAGGGGAGCTCCGTCCAGGGTCTTGGCGTGATGATGGCCATGTGATTGTGCCACTCCAGCCGCAGAGCCATGGCCGCACTCGGCAGGAGGCCAGGGACAGTAGAGAAGCTTACTGCTCCTACTTCAATGGGTCTGGTGCAGTGAGCTGGCAGGACCAGGCCATATAATGTGGCTGGCTCTGGGAGGTGCTTTTGTGGTTTCAATGGAGGTGACAGCAGGTTAGCTGCACCCCTTTTATTTTTGGTTGACCATTTTCATGATCTTTGGTTTCATTATGTGCATAAGGTTTCATTACTTAGGCCAGGGTCACATTTGCGGTTGGACCCTGGCCTGCCGGATTCCGGTTTCAACTTAGCAATTTTTCCATCACCGCATAGCGTTTCCGCTATGCGGTGCTGGAAACCGCAGTCCCTAGTTACCCGGTGTTTACCTGCACGACCTGTCACACAGGCAGCGGCTCGGAGGGCGTTTTACAGAGCCGCACAGGAAATCGTGTCTGCAACGGTTTCCTGTGCGGCGCTGTAAAACGCCCTCCGAGCCGCTGCCTGTGTGACAGGTCGTGCAGGTAAACACCGGGTAACTAGGGACTGCGGTTTCCAGCACCGCATAGCGGAAACGCTATGCGGTGATGGAAAAATTGCTAAGTTGAAACCGGAATCCGGCAGGCCAGGGTCCAACCGCAAATGTGACCCTGGCCTTAGTTAGTTAGTTAGTTAGTTTAGGTATGTTTTTCATTTTAATGTTTTGGATGCACAGTTTTCAATGTGTGGTAAATTGGTGATCCCTTTAATGTGGGTGAACAATGTCACATGCTCTTTAATTGTCCATTGTTTTTACTTTCTGTATATTTTTTTTCCACAATCCAAGGTCACGATTAATGCAATATATTAAACATTTTTATGTTGGATCCAAAATAATCTGTGTGAGCCTGATTACTTGGTGGAGGAGGGCAATGTGATGAAGGTTTTGGTGGGGGCCTGGGATGTCATAGCCATGGGATTGGGCAGACAATATGTGTGGGTAGCCATGTTTTTGTACAAGTATTTTGGCCAACAGTGTTTGTGGCCATTGTGCGTACATGATCCTTGATTTTGTTGTAGGCAGAGGGTCCCCTGCACACAGCACATTGATGCAGGACATATTCTTCTCAGGTGTTTTCAAATACACTGTCACACAGATCTTTGACATGTTGCCTTGGGAGCTGTTCCACTACATTCACATCTGTGGGCAGATATATTAAACACCATTCAGCCTGTATTCACACATACTTCGCCACAGTTGACACAGATAGAATTTGTACAGAAAACGCACATACTGTGTGTTATAAGCCGCTACTGTGTGTCACACAAACGCACCTCAGTGCAATCGGCACACGCCGCTGTCACAAGCGCTGATCGTGCGTGACAAGGCAAACACTTGTACTACGCACACATAGCCCCGGACCGCTACTTTGATACACACGGGATATGTGACTGGCCACCGCGCTAGCGTGACCCATTACCATCGATTTCGATGCATTCCGCATGCTCCGCCATGTCACAAGCGCTTATTCCGTGCCACACTCCGATCACTAGTACGGCACGTCTCGCCCATCCGCCCTTTCCGTCGTGGCCAATCACAACTCCGTAATGTTGGCCAATGGTTGTGGTTTGGGCACGGCGTACAGGTCTGTGGCACGCCTATTTGTTTTACGTCCTGCCTTTGTTGCTCCCAGATCACTCTGTGGTGGCGGTGTGTAAAGCTGGTACGCTGAGCTACAGACGGCTACTTGCGACTCCCGGCGATGTATCTAGCTGTAGATGTAGCGTAGCGTAGCGCACCTTGTGGCGGCGTGTAAAGAGGGTGCGTTTCCCGTTGGTAACCGTTCGGCCGTGCTCGTGCTCGTGAAGTAGCCGTTGGTATCCATCCTGTTGTGGCGGCGTGTAAAGGTACCTTCAGGCGATAGTTAGCCCCGACATCGGCTCTTTACATTAGACGATGCACCGGCGCTGTCGGCGGCGATAGGCCACGCTCCTGCATCGCCTATGAAATCGCCGCCGATATGGCCAGGTGTGACGGTACCCTCAGTTTACTCTTTTGCTGTCTTCATTGCCAAAGATCTGTGGTTTAATCAACCATGTTCCTGCAAAATCGGACTCGTTCATTACGTAGGGGTATATTTGTAAGATTATCTCAGCACAGTAATATTTTTGTAACACATCCAATTGTGGAACTCTTTTTTCTTAGATCTATGAATTCAAATGTACTTTTTTCATGAGCCGATTACCGTATATACTCGTGTATAAGTCGAGTTTTTCAGCCCAAAATTTGGGCTGAAAAGTCCCCCCCTCGGCTTATACACAGATCATATACGGTACATGGAGTGGGGGGCTGTGTCCCGGGGCTGTGGAGGCTGGAGGAGGCGGGGGGAGGCTGCTGTATGAGCGGCCCCGTCACGTGGGGCCGCTCATTATATATGCACTGCTTCCCCCTGTCAATCAGCGGCAGGGGGAAGCAGTTCATATAAGCCCCCCAAAAGCTGGCAATGTCCCCCCTTGTAAGGGCCTCCCCCCGCTGCTTATACATTACCATCCCGGTGTTCT
The DNA here is from genome assembly GCA_033576535.1 of Allobates femoralis. Classification (NCBI taxonomy): domain Eukaryota; kingdom Metazoa; phylum Chordata; class Amphibia; order Anura; family Aromobatidae; genus Allobates; species Allobates femoralis. The sequence continues at coordinate 521,577,558 of JARQOC010000001.1, read as the reverse complement.
GATCGGCGCCGCTCCTCGGTGCGTCTTCATCCTCCCGTCCGCGCTGGCTGCATCCGGGATCTCCGGCTGTCGCAGCGATATGACGTCATCGCGCGACGGCCGGAGATCCCGGATGCAGCCAGCGCGGACGGGAGGATGAAGACGCAGCACGGAGGAGCGGCGCCGATCAGAACACCGGGATGGTAATGTATAAGCAGCGGGGGGGGGGGGGCCCTTACAAGGGGGGACAGTGCCAGCTTTTGGGGGCTGTTGGTACCCCCAGGGGGCTGCTGGGTACCCCCTGGGGGCTGTTGGTACCCCCAGGGGGCTGTTGGTACCCCCTGAGGGCTGTTGGTACCCCCAGGGGGCTGTTGGTACCCCCAGGGGGCTGCTGGCACCCCCAGGGGGCTGCTGGGTACCCCCTGGGGGCTGCTGGGTCCCCACTAGGGGCTGTTGGTACCCCCAGGGGGCTGTTGGTACCCCCAGGGGGCTGTTGGGTACCCCCTGGGGGCTGCTGGGTACCCCCAGGGGGCTGTTGGTACCCTAAGGGGGCTGTTGGTACCCCCAGGGGGCTGCTGGTACCCCCAGGGGGCTGCTGGTACCCACAGGGGGCTGCTGGGTACCCCCAGGGGGCAGTTGGTACCCCCAGGGGGCTGCTGGTACCCCCAGGGGGCTGTTGGTACCCCCAGGGGGCTGCTGGTACCCCCAGGGGGCTGCTGGGTACCCCCTGGGGGCTGCTGGGTACCCCAGGGGGCTGCTGGGTACCCCCTGGGGGCTGCTATATGTACCCCTGGGGGCCTGCTGTATACCACTGGGGCTGCTGTATACTACCACTGGGGCTGCTGGGGCTCCTGTATACTACCACTGGGGCTGCTGGGGCTCCTGTATACTACCACTGGGGCTGCTGGGGCTCCTGTATACTACCACTGGGGCTGCTGGGGCTCCTGTATACTACCACTGGGGCTGCTGGGGAATCTGTATACTACCACTGGGGCTGCTGGGGAATCTGTATACTACCACTGGGGCTGCTGGGGCTCCTGTATACTACCACTGGGGCTGCTGGGGAATCTGTATACTACCACTGGGGCTGCTGGGGAATCTGTATACTACCACTGGGGCTGCTGGGGAATCTGTATACTACCACTGGGGCTGCTGGGGAATCTGTATACTACCACTGGGGCTGCTGGGGAATCTGTATACTACCACTGGGGCTGCTGGGGAATCTGTATACTACCACTGGGGCTGCTGTATACTACCACTGGGGAGGCCTGTATACCACACTGCTGGGGGCTGTATACCTGTGCTGGGGTCCACCCTCGGCTTATACACGAGTCAATAGGTTTTTCCAGATTTTTGGGGCAAAAGTAGGGGGGTCGGCTTATACACGGGTCGGCTTATACACCAGTATATACGGTAAGTACTCACAAAATCAGAGCCAAAACAGTGCATTTATAATTTGCTCCCTCAGTCCGACTATGTTTTCAGTTTTTAATGTTACCCTCTCTCCTCTCTATGTTTCTGTGATTGTCAACCAAACTCCTCCATTCAAAGTCAATATCCACTGGACGTTTACATTAATGTCCCTGAAAATTTCTTCACTTAACTGTGAATAATACAAATGTCGCTTTGTCTCCAACAAAGAGAAACAAGTGATGGACTTCAGCCATGGCTGAAAAAGTTTGCAACCGTCAAATTGTTATAGAAAATGAAGAATTTCTCACAGAAAATTATTGCAATTAGACCCCTTTCACATCAGCGTTTTACACTGATCGTGGCAGATGCGGCGGATTTACCGCATCTGCCGCCTAACCGTCACTCTTGCGGTTCACCTGCGGCAAGTCCCATGCAATGTCTATGGGGCTTGCGGCAGGTGCGGCAAGTGTGGTATAGTTGCGCCTTCGGCACTTGTCACAGCTGCAGCCGCAAAAAAATCGCTGCTTACCGCGGTTTTTTTTGTGGCCGCAACTGCTGCAAGGGCCGAAACCGCAACTATACCACACTTGACGCACCTGCCGCAAGCCCCATAGACATTGCATGGGACTTGCCGCAGGTGAACCGCAAGTGTGACGGTTAGGCGGCAGATGTGGCAGATGCGGTAAATCTGCCGCGATCAGCGTAAAACACTTATGTGAAAGGGGCCTTTCACATGTTTTGTTATGCACATGTTTATTTCTTTTATTTGTATTGATACAACATAAAAATGCTAATAAAAAATAGCAAATTTGACATAATTTCACACAAAAATTGTCCGGACAAAATTGTTGGCACCCTCAAGTTAATATTTGGTTGCTCACACTTTGGAATAAATAACTGCAATCAATCACTTCCTATAAGCTTCTTACACCTCTCAACTGGAATTTTGGACCAGTCTTCTTTATCAAAGTTCTCCAAGTCTCTCATATTTAAAGGGGTTCCTTCTCCCAACAGCAATTTTAAGATCTCTCTAATGGTACCGTCACACGGGGCGACGGTTGCGGCGATGTTGCCGGCAATGCGCTGGAGCGCGCATCCCTGGCAACATCGCCGGGGAGATGTCACACGGAGCAACTTACCGGCGATGTCGCCGGCTAGTTGCCGCGGCTATAGCTCGCTGGGTTGCCCAGCAACCCAGCGAGCGGTAACTCGCAATGTTGGAGATAGGCGGTGTCGCCCGCAACATTGCAGGTTGCCGCGTTTCACAGGGCGATCAGGCATGATCGCCTCAGCAACATCGCCTGATTATCGTCCTGTCACACGCGGCAATTCGCCGGCGATGTCGCCACAATTAGGCCACGCCCCTGTGTTCCCGGCAACATCGCCGGCGATATCTCCTCGTGTGACGGTACCATACAGGTGTTCAATGGGATATAGATCCAGAATCATTGCTGCCATTTCAGAACTCTCCAGCACTGTGTTTCCATCCATTTCTGAGAGCTTCTTGAAGGATGTTTGTGCTCATTATACTGCTGGGAGACTCATGACCTAGGATGCAATCTCAGCTTTTAGGGTGCCGTCATGCCGTCACACCTGGCCACAGCACCGCCGATGTCTTAGGCGATGTAGGGGCGTGCCCTTTCGGCGCCGATATCGCCCCTGCGTCGACTAATGTGAAGGGGCGATGTTGGCGCCTTTGAGTGCTCGCCTGGTTTCACATCAGTTATGTAAAACCAGGCGGCCGATTTGGGGCCATGTGTACACATCGCCCCATGTAAACAGCCGCCAGCGACCTGACAGGCAATGGGAGCCATAGGCTCCCATTGTACTGCATCGCCACGGGGTTTTGAGACACCCCGGCGGCGATGCTGCCTGTCAGCTTGCCGGGGCATCACCGGAGGTGTCTCTCCGTGTAAATGGGGGGCGGCGATGCTGGCTAGGCGCCAAAAACGTGCGCACTTCCACCAGTTGCCGCCAACATCTCTGGTGCCGTCACCAGGTGTGACGGCACCCTTAGACACTGGGCACTACATAGTGACCCAAAATCCATTGGTAATCTTCAGATTTCATGATATTTTGTCCACAATCAAGAGGAAGCAAAATAAATCCAAAATTTATTTAAGCCTCCGCCATATTTGACTGTAGATCCTGTATTCTTTTTTTTGTAGGCCTCATTCCATTTTCGATAAAAGTAGAAAGATGTACTTTACCAAAAAGCTGTATCTTGATCTCATATGTCTACAAGAGGCTTTCCTAGAAGGATTTACGCTTTCTCACGGACATTTTGCCAAACTGCAGCCTATCTTTTTTATGTCTATATGTAATCAGTGGATTTCTCCTGGGTCTTCAGCTGTAGCGTTTCACTTCATTTCATTTAAAAATCAACAGATAATTTGCACTGATGCAACATGAGCCTGCAGGACAGCTTGAATTTTTTTGGAAATTGATTGGGGCTGCGTATTCACTATCTACTGTCCTGCACTGCAACCTTTCAGCAATTTGTCTCTGTGTCAGCAGTGGGGGTCTCCTACCATAGTATTTAATATCATTCAAATGTCAAGTGAAAATTCTTGCTTACACTGATGCACTCTGAGCCCTCTGGACAGCTTAAAGGGAACCTGTCACCTGGATCTAAGCCCCTACACTATCACTAGCTGTCCCTGCACCTTCCTAGCTGCTCCCTATCTATCCCTCTCTGAGCTAAATCCGCCCTATAAAATAGCAGAAAAATAACTTATAACTTACAGAAGACCCTGAGGCTGGGGACTGAGAAGGCGGACCCAGGCTCCATTCTGCCCCTCCTCGATGCAGCAGCACACGCCCCACTGGGTGGCATTATTCTTTCTTCATCGCCGCCTCCTCCATTTGGAATCTCTGCTTTACACCTATCATGTTGTGGTGATGCGACCTCGATGTGTCCCCTGAATGAGACACAGCATATGGGAGATTGTATCTTCTGCTCAGTAGCAGCACACACAGGGTTAGCTGCTGCAGGAGCTGAGTGCTGATTGAAAGCACAGACGCCCAGGTGTACGGGTGAATAGGAGATGATATGAGCTGCCCTGGGCTGTGGGGAGGGGGTGGAGTGTGTCAGGACAGCAGCAGGAGCTGCTGTGTAGAGAGCTTTGTGAAGATTTAACACAGTCTGTGAGCTCTCTCAGAGTGGACGTTCATGAGGCTAATGAGCGGACGGTGAGGCGACAAATGTTGTGTGCTGACCTAACACAGCCTACCTGGGGGAAGGTACAGAGCTTCTATATCAGCTGTTGGGATTGTATGAGGTTGTACTAGGCTGCGCCCCGGTGTAACAGGCCAGACTAACCCCCCGACCAGAATATACCCGGGGTTAAAGTGGCATGTTCTCCATGCACGGTGTGGCTTACACAGACTTACAATGTAAAGATTGAGGAACAAGGGGGATTCATGGTACAATCAGCATTGCTGTAAAATAATGTAGGTTCAGAGAAAGTAGTAATGAGAATTGGTGAATTATTTGATGTGTTTCAAACCGAGCCCCAGCTTCTTCCTTTGGAAATTCACCGATCAATAAAATTCCTGAGGAAGAATGGAATCAAAACGCGTCGAATAAATCACCATTTCTAATTACTACTTTCTCTGGACCTACATTATTTGACAGCAGCACAGATTTTACCATGAATCACCCTGGTTCCTACATTTATGGCTTACCCTGCATTCGGTTTATCCGCCAGCTGTCTGTGCGCTTTTATGTTGTTGTGTGTCACAAACCTTCGAGATGAGCTCTATTTCTTTTTTTCTATGCTTGCTGGGTAAGACCCTATTGCGCTTCTTTATCCACAGTCTACTGTATTGTATACACTAATGTAAAGATTGAGTATTCTTCTCCCATTTTTATCTGGTTTCACATGTGATTATAATAATAATATTTCATTTTTATAGGGCCATTAATTCCACAGCGCTTTGCATACATCAGTAACACTGTCCCCATTGAGGCTCACGATCTAAATACCCTATCAGTATGTCTTTGGAGTACTGGAGGAAACCGGAAGCCCTTGAGGAAACCAACACAAATACGGGGAGAACATACAAGCTCCTTTCCGATGTTCTCCATGGTTGGATTTGGATCCAGGACCTCAGCGCTGCAAGGCTGCAGTGCTAACCACTGAACCACCTTGGCACCCCATGCATTTTAATATTGCCTGTTATATAACCTGTTACTTGTCACATGTGAGTGTGAACGAGCATCACATGCGTGAACTAAATTTGCTTACGTACCAGTTTGGACAGATGCCAACAATGATGTCCCGAACATTTTGGGGATTTTGTGTGACATTATGTCCTATTTGCCTTCCTTTCTGTTTTTTTGTGTTGTTAAAATGCGCACAATGAAAATATATACAGTATGTGTATACCAAAACTTGTGTAATAGTAATAACTTTCTTGGAGAAATACCTCATTTTCTGGAACCATTTCAAGGGTGCCAACATTTTTGGCCATGACTGTAGATAAAATAATTTGTCAAGAGTCTTTTGTCTGAAACCAAAAAGATACACATCTGTGCCACATAATCTTCTAATCCTCCTATGACAGCTGAGAGCCTGCACAGCATGTATTGCTTTATCATGCTGTATACTGTATATATACATAGCATTGTTTTCCTCTTGGCTTGAAATTATTCCTGTTGAAGGAAAAGTAATCATATTAAAAAAATATATAAAACAATGTTTGTTCAGCGAGCCTTTCATTTTAAATGATTGCAAATGTTCAAATATGTCATAAATTTACTTTGCAAGTAAATTACAGGCACGTTAGGGCACATCTCAGTCTATACCACAATCAGACTCCTGCGGCAAAATAGAAAACATTTGTTGAATACGTCTACTGAAAGAGGTAAGGAAATGATGTCATATTAGTGAAGTTTGCACGTCCGATAAAATCCAATTATTGCTTTACATTTTTCTGCAAAATGTTCAGGACAACTACAGCATGCTGGATAGACGAGCCAGAAGTATGAAACAATCAGGACTAAAGTGCTCAAAACAGCAGGGGGCTCACTTTTCCACAATGGTGCATATAAGTCACAAAACCATAGTTATTGTAAAGACAGTATATTTTCAAAACTGCATGATTTAGATTCCCATATGGGTTCGATAATGAATCAAGGAATAATATTTATATTTTTGTCATTGTTCTTAAAATATATGCAGACTTTAAAGAGAACCAACCCCCAAGATTTACCCACATCTAAATCAATGCAGCAAGTGATTAACATATGCATCATGACATAATTATTTGGGGTTTTATTATTCCTCCCCTGTGGGCTTGTCTTTCTGCTGTAAGCTAAACCTCTTCCCCCTCCCTCTCATCCAGAGTCATCCAGGAAGTGCTCGGCGTACTGCAGAAAGACAAGCCCACAGGGGAGAAATAAAGAAAAAAACCAAATAGTGATGTCATGCTACACATGTCAATCACCTTTATTATTATTATTAATAGGTATTGAAACAGCGCTATTAGGATACATGGCGCTTTACAATTTAGGGGTAGACAAAGACATTTGGTCGAAGACGACCACAAACGACGACAAACGATGACAGATCACAAGTAGTCATACGGGTACAATAGGGCCGGGGATCCTGTCCGCGAGTGTTCACAGTCTAAAGGGGGTGGGGAGGGAGACAGTAGGAGGGGGAGAGGTGAGATGGTGCAGCGGGTAGGGTCTCAGTGAGTATTATAGGCTTGTAGGAAGAGGTGGGTCTTCAGGTTTTCTTGAAGGTTTCCAGGGTCGGGGAGTACTTTGGCACTGATTTACAGGTGGTTAAATCCTGGTGGTCGGTTCCCTTTATGAGAATATTTTACTAAATGATTCACACTGAACTGGACACATGATGTAATAGTGGCTGCAGAGTGGAATAAAACATTTTTTATTATCATTATTATTAGGCAGGTGAGATATGTGTGAGAAAGGTAATGGCAGTCTGATCAGAACTAGCTTCAGAAGTTGCCCTGAAGACAACAGACATATTTGTGATTACTAATACATCTGCAGACTGGCAGTGTGGGGAGTAGCAGTACAGAAGAGGTGACCATGGTTTAGGAGGAGGAGAGCTTACAAAGGGTTTTGCAATGTGACAAAGCTAAACTCAGCTGTGATGCCCCTCTCCCCACATGAAAGGTGTCTATAATCTGTGTTTTATAATCATGCAGGAGGTTAGACCAGGTCATACATCTCACACACTGAGAAACGCTCTCTAATATATTGGGGCGTGTACTTTTTCTCCCTGTGTGTTTCTGCCTGCCTATAATTGGTCAGCATCATACAGTGAAAAGTGAGTACACGCCCCCAATGAAAACTATCTGATAACATCCACTTGGATATAACAAAAGTTAACTCATTAGATGCCAAATACTTTGTTAGCTAATATTTCCACAAATGAGATGCATAAATAACAAAAAAGGCTAATTGTTTTTTCACATCATGTGTCCAGTTCAACATGAAAAAATTGCTGGAAGGTCCTATTTAAAAATGTTTAGAAAAAATAATTCTCCTTCTATAATTCCTGAGTTAGGTGAAAATGAGACGACTGCTGTCCCCAAAACTGGCCAACTGGCAGCCAATAGTGAAAAGTACCAGGACATTTTTCGCATTTAGGGCTAAAAAAAATAGTTATAAATATATATAGGTAAATATAAAGCAGTTAGATTTTTAATCTTGGTATCCCTGATTTATTTTTTTACTTCCACCAAGCAATTTGGGATAGTTTTTTTGCTAAGTAATTTTCTTTTATATGATTATATCTTTGGTTGTATATTTACATGAGCATTACATTTTACATCATTTCACTTTGGAAAACTAGCAAATATATAATGCAATATCCTTTTCTTTCTCACTATAATACATGAAAGAGAGCCAGTCATGTGATTTCTGCAAAACACAAGCAACATGAATCACACACAGCCTGGCTGCTCCATTGCACAATTCTTCATGTATTAGGACTATGTTTGGTCTGAAATGAGTAAAAAACAAAAACTTTGTTCTAGCATGTTATTTGTACCTGGAACGGGGAGGATTTTTTTTGTCTGGGTGTTTTCCTCCATAAACTTTTTTGATGAACTTTACAAATGCCAGGAAGGGAATATGCATGTACGAAATGTTACTAAATAAGTAATGGCATCAAAATGGATAAAAAGAAAACTTTTAGAAATGCTAAAAAAGTACATTTTTCTTATGGTAAAAATGTTGAAATTTAAAAATAAAGCGGTTAAATCTCCACCCCAGTGGGTTTTTTATTTCAGCGCTGAAGAAGTGCTTTAAGTCTACTGCCCCTGTATTAGACTGACCTGCCACCGTCATCATCTTTTTCAATGTTGCTTCCGTTGGTCTACGGCAATCTGTGACCTGACAGCGGTCACAATTCAGTGTTAGTCTATGCCAGCATCGTTTGGGCCTTCTTCTGGATCTCATAGAGGTGCATTGAGTCCTTGTGATGTAATTTCTGACTGGTTGCAGTCAGAAGTTATGGGTACCAGATGTCACCATGCAACTGAAGTGGCACTGAAAAAGGATGCAGCCACCAGAGAGTTAGTATAAGAATGGTCACAAGAGATTTAGATGTAAAACACCACTCCAGGACTAAAAAAAAGGAAACGCTGAAGTGGTGCTTTAACAGAGCCTCTGGTAAAAGTATAAACTTTGTATTACTTAATCATCCACTCTGTGTAAGGCCCCAGTTTCATGCCTGTGTTTCAGGTATGTGTAAAGGCCACTTTACACACACCAACTTATCTGTCCAACTTCTGAACAACTTACTGGTTGCAGTGAAATCATGGACACATTGTTACATTTGTACACAGCCACAAAATGGAGCAATGTGTCCATGATTTCACTGCAACCAGTAAGTTGTTCAGAAGTTGGACAGATAAGTTGGTGTGTGTAAAGTGGCCATTATATCTATTTTAGGCTGGAGTCACAAGGCCATATGACTCTTACGAGAATCACGTCGTACTACCCGAAATGGCCATTGGCTCTCCTGACCTGAGCATGACAGATTCACGTATGTCTATGCAGTTGACGTGCACAGGTCAGGAGAGCCACTGCCAGCACGGGCAATGTGATGCGATCCTTGCACGAGTCATACACTCGTGGGACTCCAAACTTATTCACATATAGAAAACATACCCAATTAATATACAATAAAAAAACATACACTTTTCTTATACTTTGAGACCAATCAGTTTATTTTTTTATTCATGGAGCTGTATGAGAATTTGTGTTTGCATTGCACACTTCTGTTTTAATTAGTGCCAGAGACAGACATAATTTTGAATTATTCTTTTATTTCATTTTTGGGGTGAGGTGCCTTAAATAGTAATTTTGGCACTTGAATTTGTTGTTTTTTAAGCATTCACCCTGTTGGATCCATTATTGTAAACTTTTAATACTAAATACTATAGTTTGGATAGTTACAGAGGCAGTGATACCAATAGGCTAATTGTATTTATTACCTACTACATGGGAAAAGGAAAGTGTTTTTTACTTTAAAGTAAATCTGTTAGCAGCATTTCATACCCCCAAATGATTTATATGTGCATGTTCCTGTTTCGAAGACAAGTCCCAATTACTTTACATGGTCGCTCCACTTGTCTGTTCCTGAGCAATCCAATTGTCCACTCAGAGTCACCTCCTCCTGCTGACTGACAACACCTTTACCTAAAGTCACACAGTTACTGAAGAAAGGTTCTGGGCATCAACGCTGAGGGACCAAGTATTAGCCCATGCAGTGGTGGCAGTCATTGTGCCGAGGTTAGGGCCCCGGACCCACGGTGCTCCCTCTCATATTAGAGATTTTCATTGACTGTAAGCTATAATCATCAACATTTACAGAAATAAACACTTGAAATAGATCACTCTGTAATGACTCCATATAATTTATGTTTCACTTTATGTATTGAATTACTGAAAAAAATAACTTTTTGGTGATATTCCAATTCATTGAGATGCACCTGTACAGATGTCATATGTGAGAAAGGAGTTAATACAAATGGTCTTATAGCCTACAATCAATTGAAGATTATCTACTTGACATTTCACTACATGAGCATGACGTATAGTCAGTTTCACAAATGCTAAATCAAAGTAACAACTGAAAAGGATGGACATCTTGACAATGATATCAAATGACTCCTTAAAAGCAAACCTATCAGCAGAATGAGTCTGCCCTATTGAAAAAGCTACTTGAAATTCTCGGGAGAGTCCCTCAAGTCTATCAACTACTTCATTTCTGAAAGGCTGCAGTGCTTTAGAGAGAATAGATTCTTTATGGGGTTTAGGTCATGTGAGTTTGCTGGCCAATCAAGCACAGTGATAATGTACCATGTCCTACTGGAAAATAAAATCTCCATCTCCAAAAAGCTTGTCACAGAGAAAAGTATGAAGTGCGCTAAAATTCCCTGGTAGACGGCAGTGCTGACTTTGGTCTGGATAAAACACAGTGGACCTACACCAGCAGATTACATGGCTCCCCAAACCATCACTGATTGTGGAAACTTCACACTAGACCTCAAGCAGCTTCAAGCACCAGCGATCCCTACCAGGTTGTATCATTGTCGTTATCGCTGGAGAATCGCTACATGTAATGGGGCCCTTAGTCATTATCTCATTTGTGACTTTGTTATGTAAATTTTACTTGTTTTTTGTTTTTTTGTTATTTGTTTCTCACTATGGGCATGGTTTTTGTTATCTAAATGTTTTAACCAAAGTCATTATTTCTGACTTTGTTTTTAAATACATGCATTTGTTTTCCAGTACCCCAGTAAAGTACATAATCTGGTTGCATTTTTGGTGTAGTTGAAGAGAAACATTCATATTTATTCCAAAAAGGGGCAAAAAAGTAAAAGTAAAGGTACCGTTACACGGCACGATGTTGAAGTGATGTCATCTGCGATTTCGTGTGAGCACGCACGTTTTTGACAGTTTGCCAAGATCACTTTTGAGATGTCAAACATAGAGATGTTGTGTGCAACCACTGACGATCCGGCGATTCTGAAATTGCCTGAACAACACCAGAAGCGATGTTGCCAGTCGTGATTGCCATTTCACACAGCACAACCATATCATCAATGTGGGTGTACTGTTTGAAACAGCCTAGGACAGTGATGGCGAACCTTTCTGAGGCCGAGTGCCCAAACTGCAACCCAAAACAAAATTATTTATGGCGAAGTGCCAACACTGTAATTTAGCCTAAATTACAGCAGTGATTATCTATCACAAGCGCTGCACAGGGGGGAGAGCCAGCAGATGCTAACTCTCTTCCCTGTACAGGGCATGTAGTCCCGAAACACTGATGATCAATTCAATTATTTTAACAATTAACCTCCCTGGCGTTACGACTAATTCTGGAATTTTATGCTAAAAGCGTTACATTTTTTTTTTAGGGAAATTTTGTGTTATGTACAGTAGGGCTGCAATTCTTAGTAATTACCTGATCAAAGAAGACTCTAGTAGACCTCTCAGATGTGATAAAGTTCGAAACATAAAATCATGAATTATAATTAAATAAATAATAAAATTTTATTCAATAATCAATAATCTTATACCTGGCGGTATGATTATGTCAGGATTTTTGTACTAAGGGTACTTTCACACTAGCGTTTTTTTGTAAATCGCGGCAGATGCGGTGAAAATAACCAATCTGCCGCGCTTACCGCATAACCGCGACACAGTTGCGGCAAGCCCCATGCAATGTCTATGGGGCTTGCGGTAAGGGTGGGGCAGGTGCGGCAAGTGCGGTTTCAGCACTTGTGGCAGGTGCGGCCGCGAAAAAAAAAACGCGGTCAGCCGCGTTTTTTTTGCAGCCGCACCTGCTGAAAGTGCCGATACCGCACTTGCCGCATCTGCGGCAAGCCCCCATTGACATTCCATGGGGCTTGCGGCAACTGTGCCGCAGGTGTCGCGGTAATGCGGTAATCGCGGCAGATTCGTTTTTTTCACTGCATCTGCCGCGATTTACAAAAACCGCTGATGTGAAAGCAGCCTAAATGCGGTACCATTTTTTTTCATAACAAATTTCTTTTATTGGCCGAAATGTTATACTTTTTTTTTTTTTCCCACCCAGTTCCGCCTCCAATGAGCCGCTGCGGCTCACAGAGACGGAACCAGGAAGTCATATGAGGCATCCGAAGGGGCTCTCACCGGTGATCACAGTGGGGACCACGCTGGATCACCAGGAGAATGTAAGGAGACTCCGCCGCCATTTACCCCGAGTGTCAGATGCGGAGGCTGCACCAGGGCCCCTCAAGCATCAGTAGGGGGCCCCCATGACAGAGGCGAGGAGGGTAACTGTTCCTGCCCCTCATCTGTAGCCCCGGCTCCCAGACCTGACAGTCCCGGGCGGCAGCACACCTCCCCCCCCCCCCGAGCTGCTATCACCCCAAGAACCCCCCCCCCGCTCCTCTGCAGAATCTCTGCTGTAATGCTCTGCAGTGCCCCTCTGTTGTAACGCACAGCGCTCCTGCCCAGTGGTGGACCTTCAGCCTTTGGGGCTCTGGTGCAGCATTAGGTGAGGAGCGGGTGGGGGGAGTTTGGGTTGGTGCTGGCAGTGTCTGGTGAGGAGTCGGGGGGGAACAGGGATCCATCCCCCTGCATGGGGCTCAGGGATCCATCCCCCTGCATGGGGCTCAGGGATCCATCCCCCTGCATGGGGCTCAGGGATCCATCCCCCTGCATGGGGCTCAGTGATCCATCCCCCTGCATGGGGCTCAGGGATCCATCCCCTGCATGGGGCTCAGGGATCCATCCCCCTGCATGGGGCTCAGGGATCCATCCCCCTGCATGGGGCTCAGGGATCCATCCCCCTGCATGGGGCTCAGGGATCCATCCCCTGCATGGGGCTCAGGGATCCATCCCCCTGCATGGGGCTCAGGGATCCATCCCCCTGCATGGGGCTCAGGGATCCATCCCCTGCATGTGGATCAGGGGCAAGCTGGCAGGGGGAGCGGCTGCACAGAAGGGCTTCAATGTCGCCGAGAGGCAGGTATGACAGTCTGTGACAGCTACAGACCCCCCCCAGGAACTCACCCGCGGCTGTAGGGGCGGCGGGGAGAGTCTGTGACAGCAGCCCCCCCCCCTCCCTTCCCGGTCCTCACGCGCGGCTGCAGTCTGTGACAGCTACAGACCCCCCCCAGGAACTCACCCACGGCTGTAGGGGCGGCGGGGAGAGTCTGTGACAGCAGCCCCCCCCCTCCCTTCCCGGTCCTCACGCGCGGCTGCAGTCTGTGACAGCTACAGACCCCCCCAGGAACTCACCCGCGGCTGTAGGGGCGGCGGGGCGAGTCTGTGACAGCACACACACCCCCCCTGGTCCTCACCCGCGGCTGCAGCGGCGGCGGTGTCATTCTGTCATTCTTCCTTTTCTGTAACACTGCCCGCGGTTAATCCCGAGTGTGACTCGGGGTTACCGCTTCTGATAGTGAAAGTTAACCCCGAGTCAGGCTCGGGAATACCGCTAGGCAGGTTAATTGATTTTAAACTTACCTTTGCAGTCTTCTCTTCAGCAGTGGTCAGACAGCTCATTTGTACTGCACATTGAAACTGAGCCGCTGCCACTGCCCTTTATAGAAACAGCAAGTGGATTGATCTGTATGGAAAAACGCAGAATATTAGACAGAGCAAGCAAATTTCATACTGAAATCCTGGTCCCTATCTTGTAGTAGTATCTCCATCCTGACCCTCTCCTTGTAGCTATGTGCTCCATCCTGACCCTCTCCTTGTAGCTATGTGCTCCATCCTGACCCTCTCCTTGTAGTTAGGTGCTCCATCCTGACCCTCTCCTTGTAGTTATGTGCTCCATCCTGACCCTCTCCTTGCAGTAATGTGCTCCATCCTGACCCTCTCCTTGTAGTAATGTGCTCCAACCTGACCCTCTCCTTGTAGTAATGTGCTCCATCCTGACCTTCTCCTTGTAGTAATGTGCTCAATCCTGACCCTCTCCTTGAAGTAATGTGCTCGATCCTAACATTCCCCTTGTAGTAATGCGCTCCATCCTGCCCCTTTCCTTGTAGTTATGTGCTCCATCCTGACCCTCTCCATGTAGTTATGTGCTCCATACTGACCCTCTCCTTGTAGTTATTTGCTCCATCCTGACCCTCTCCTGGCAGTAATGTCCCTATCCTAACCCCCTTCTTGTAGTAATTTCTCCAGCCTTATCCCCTTGTAGTATGCTCGATCCCTGTCCCCTTGTGGTAATGTCCCCATCCTGCCCCCATCATGTAGTCATGCCCCCATCCTGCAGTAATGCCCTATCCTGCAGTGATATGCCCCCTCCTTGTAATAAAGCCACCATCATCCCCCTTCTTGTAATAATGTAACCATCATGCCCCCTCCTAATGTCACGATCATGCCCTCTTGTCACCATCTTGGCCCTCTTGTCACCATCAAGCCCCTCTTGTCAACATCCTGCCCCCTGTCACCCTCATGTCCCTCTTGTCACCATCCTGCCCCTTGTCACCCTCATGCCCTTCTTCACCATCCTGCCCTTGTCACTCTCATGCCCCTCGTCACTCTCATGCCCCTCTTGTCACCATCCTGCCCTTGTCACTCTCATGCCCTCTTGTCACCATCCTGCCCTTGTCACCCTCATGCCCCTCTTGTCACCATCATGCCCCTCTTGTCACCATCATGTCCCTCTTATTTGTCACCATCATGCCCCCCCATTATACCATAGCTTACAATTTGTCACCATCATGCCCCTCTTATTTGTCACCATCCTGCCCCTCTTGTCACCATCGTGCCCCTCTTGTCACCATCGTGCCCCTCTTGTCACCATCGTGCCCCTCTTGTCACCATCCTGCCCCTTGTCACTCATGTCCCTCTTGTCACCATCCTGCCCCTTGTCACTCTCATGCCCCTCTTGCCACCATCCTGCCCCTTGTCACCATCCTGCCCCTTGTCTCCATCCTGCCCCTTGTCACTCTCATGCCCCTCTTGCCACCATCCTGCCCCTTGTCTCCATCCTGCCCCTTGTCACTCTCATGCCCCTCTTGCCACCATCCTGCCCTTGTCTCCATCCTGCCCCTTATCACACTCATGTCCCTCTTATCTCCATCCTGCCCCCTGTCACACTCATGTCCCTCTTGTCTCCTTCCTGCCCCCTGTCACACTCATGTCCCTTTAGTCTCCATCCTGCCCCTGTCACACTCAAGTGCCTCTTGTCTCCATCCTGCCCCCTGTCACACTCAAGTGCCTCTTGTCTCCATCCTGCCCCCTGTCACACTCAAGTGCCTCTTGTCTCCTTCCTGCCCCTTGTCACACTTATGTCCCTCTTGTCTCCATCCTGCCCCCTGTCACACTCAAGTGCCTCTTGTCTCCATCCTGCCCCCTGTCACACTCAAGTGCCTCTTGTCTCCATCCTGCCCCCTGTCACACTCAAGTGCCTCTTGTCTCCTTCCTGCCCCTTGTCACACTCATGTCCCTCTAGTCTCCATCCTGCCCCCTCATTATACTGTGGCTTGAAAAAAAAAAAATCATACTCACCTAGTACTCCCGCCTTCACCGCTCCTCTTCTCCTCGCATCTTCAGTCCCAGCGTCACATGACCGCGGTCATGTGACGCCGGCGGGGCGGAGCTTGGAGAGAGTGTCAGAGATGCGGAGGAAGGAGAATCCTCCGATCCGACACGGCTTTGAACTGCCGGCGCCATCATGCCGGCAGTTCATAGTTGCAGTGAGAGGCGACGCCGCATGCCAGGGAAAATGGCTCTGCGTGCCCTCCCTGGCACGCGTGCCATAGGTTCGCCATCACTGGCCTAGGAGATAGGCATATCTGAGTTTGTTTTAGCGCGCCCCTACCACTCTGATTGGTCGCAACAACTGCATTACCATTGGTCAGCCTTGTCTGGCAAGATGGTGGCTACCTTAATGCCTTTACCCTTTTTACCATCTCGCTGTTGAAGTCTGTTAGCATTTGTTGAGGCTTCTGCAAGACACTGTGGCATCGCCAAAACATCACACGGTAACGCTCCTGCGTAGGACATGGCCTTATTGAGGGGTGATTGATTATAGAAACCCGGCACCAGACGTATCTCCTTATTTTCAAGCCTTTATTCATCGTGGACTTGCAGTACGTCCTTTCCAGGCACCACCGGCCATAGAGAGAACTTGGTGAGCACCTTACCTTACCCTTTCCCACACTTATAGAGGGGTATCAGATGTGTGTAGTGATTTCAATATGGGACACATGTTGTGTCAGACATTTCTGCTACCATCAATCAAAATTGAACATGACCACATGTATGTATTTTTAGGCGTCACTAAACCACTCGTTATGCCGCAAGGTTTTTAGTTTTGTCAACATGCGCCAAGCTACACACCATATGAAAAGGATGCTGACTTCATTGACACCCCTTGTTTGAAGGTCTAATGACACTTGAGAAGAAGAAGTCAAAGAGTCTGCTGATGAACACACGGATAATCAAATATGGCACCTTTGCCACAGTCAGCCAATTGGAACGCAGTACTATCCACCAATCACCGCAGACGGGGCACGGAAAACACAACGCCCAGGCACGCCTACGGTCTTGGTTGCACAACCATTCCAATCGCAAACAACATCTTTATCGTGGTGTCACACGGCACGATCCTGCCAAATCGCTTGTGCAACATCACCAGGTTTCTGGACAATGTCAGTAAACCTGTCAACTCGCATCAGCGATTTATCATGGTTGAATCATCCTGTTACACAGGACAATGCACTTGCGATGTCACGTCACCATTGCACAACCAGCGACTTTTCGGCAATGTTACGGGCTATATCGTGCCGTGTAACAGTACCTTTAAAAAAATGCATCAACTTGTGTGCAATCAAAACTACAAGATTAAAAATAAACGTCACTTTAAACATCAAATATGATAAAAAATTATTATTATTTATTTATAAAGCACCATTGATTCCATGATGCTATACATGAGAAAGGGTTAAGCTAGGGCCACACTAGCGTTGTGGGCTCTGCCATGTGGGGTCAGCCAAAGACCTGAATTCCTCAGCATTAACACAGTGTTACCATAGTGTAACGCTGCCTTAACGTTGCCAATAGAATCCTATAGGTGACGGACTCCATAGCGCATGCAGACACCGACACATAAGTGCCAGATTTTCAAATCTCGCGCTATTTCATTTTTTTCCTCCCCTTCTTCCAAGAGCTACAACTTTTTTTAGTTTCCTGTCAATATAGACATATCAGGGCTTGTTTTTGCAGGATGACTTGTACTTTTGAATTACATCATTCATTTTACCACATAGTGTACTGGAAAACAGGAAAAAAATTCCAAGTGCGATGAAATTGCCAAAAACATGAAATCAAACAAGTTTTTTTTATTCATTATGTTCACTATATGATACAACTGACATGTTGGTATGACACCTCAGGTCGATACGAGTTAGTAGATACCAAACATGTAAACTTTTACTTTTATCTAAGTGGAGACAAAAAATTCCAACAATTGTTAAAAAAAAATAAATAAATAAAATTACACTTTTGGCATCCTTTTTAAAGTAATAGTGGTCTCATTTTTTGGGATCTGGTTTTTATTGATGGCTTACTTTTTGTGGCTTGAGCTGACGTTTTTAATAATACCATTTTTTTTTGGGTAGATGCGATATTTTGATTGTCTTTTATTTCATTTTGTTGCAATGCTGTGGCATTTGGACTTTTTTTCCGCAGTTTACAGAACTTATTATTGATTTTATATTTTGATTGATTGGGTATTTCTGAATGCGGCAATACCAAATATGTGCATTTATTTTAAATAGTTTTATTTTGAATGATTTGAACTATGTTTTTTTTTATTTTTTCATATTTTAAACATTTTTTATTTTACTTTTATTTCATTTTACATGCCCCCTCATGGTGCCTTAACACTGCACTATGTGATTGCTCCTGCTGTGATGATTCATGGCTTTGAACAGCAGAAGTGATCACTTTCTGTGAGCAACGCTACTGAAGCATCACTTACAGGAAGGGAGTCATGACAGCGTCTGGGGTCATCCGCTGATGCGTTAGAGGAAGAGCTCAATCCCTGCTACGCCGCTTTAGAAAGCGCTGTCAGTGATTGACAGCAACATCTAAAAGGTTAACAGTGCTGGGCGGATCACTGATCTTCATGGTCCTGTTAGCTGCACATGCTGGCTGATTTGAATAGCCAGCAGGTGCCGGGAATGATGCGCGCTCACAGTGTGAGCTCGCATCAAATTGAAGGAGCACGACCAAGGACGTACGTCTACATTATTGGTCATGAAGGGGTAAATATTGCTTAGAAATCATCATTCTTTGTAAACAGGATATATGCCGCCAAGAAGCATGATCTATTAGTGATTGTTCTTTGGGCATGGGAGCTATGGTCAGCCTATCTAGAACGAGTAATAAATGAATAATAATTGTCAAACACATAATTTATTGACAATCTCTTAACAGATTCCACCGGTTAGTGAAAATCCACCTTAGACACTGAAGACCTATGTTGGCTCGAGCTTCAGATTTTCATACAATAGCCAACTTTAGAAAGAAGATCAGGTTTTCCAATTCTTATTATGATAACGTACCATCAAAGTGAAATGATTGTTATAACATTTTATCTAAGTAAAAGACTCATTGACAGCTTCTTCACATCTCTATCACTTGTGTTAACCCTGCTCTTATCCATCACATATTTAAAAGGATTAGGCTTAGAGCAGCTGACACTATATTGTACGTCTCTGACATTTTGGATAATACCATCTGTCAGCGTCACATCAAGTTAAAATAATGCATTGAAGAAGTAGCCTTTAAGAAACTACATTTTAGAATCACATACATTTATTTTAAAATCTAGTCATATATTCAACTTTTGGCCTTTACATACACTGTATTTATGCAAGCAAATTGGTCAAAAATAATTTTATAAAAATACATATAAGTGAAATTGGCTAAAGAATATTGTCTGTCACTTCAAACAATGCAAATCAATGTACAATCAATGGAGCGTACAATAGGAAATAATTCTGAAGAAGGGCCATTATAAAGAATAGTCAGCAGGTTACTCAGACAGCCAGCAGAGTAACTATTACGTAATCAGATGACACAGCTGCAATGTGAGCAATGGGCACTATGGATGAATCGATCAGCCTCTTTCCTAGGAAAAATAATTTAGTCTCCAATGGTGGACCTCAAGGCACTGTGCATCCCTCACTCTCCGCCACAACACATCAGACTCTCACCTAACGTGGAAACCTTCAAAAGCAACCTGAAGACCCACCTCTACCGACAAGCCTACAACCTGCAGTGATCCTTAGTCCACTTAACAAAATCATGACCAGCTCTGCCCTCTCCTAGTGTATCCTCCACCCCTCCTTGTAGTCTTTTATGGCCACTTTACACGTCCCAATATCGTCGTCCAACTTCGATAAAAAGTCAAGTGGTTCGTGCGTTGGCGCCGATATCGTTCGTGCGCTGTATGGTGTAAATGTCCAATTCGATGCAAGAACGATGCCAAAACGATATAGGGGAAGAATTGTGCAGGCTCTCCAACTGCCCGATTTTGGATGGACGAATAGTAGAATATGATGGCTAGCACTCAGCTCTTGTTGGTTTTATGGTGCTAGTGAAAGGAGCCAATGGTTCCACAGTCAATAGTATGGTATCAGTTGCAGATCGTCATGTGGTACAAATTACCCAGTGTCACTTTTATAGGTTGAATGAGGTTACTATATCAGTTGTATTGCCAAGTAGGTTTAGTGATGGAAAGGACTCAGAGGGTGGATGTAGAAATCAGGATCCCAAATCGATCTATGGATCCTGTGCTGAGTTAATCTGTCTATATACCGAGTCCTTCCATGTTGCACATGTAATGGATTTCTAGCAGGGGTCTGTAGTCTATTGATGCTTATGGTTGATCACATAGAGTAATAATGCCTGTTTGACCTGGAGCTTTCGCGGTTGGTGGCAAAATGGTAGCTACTGACACATCAGTGTCTAGGCTACAGACCCCTGCTAGACACCCATGACATGTGCAACAGGGAAGGACCCGCTATATAGACTGATTAACTCTAATGGTACCTTTACACGCGGCAACATTTCTAGGGTGTCAACAGGTAACTTACTGGCTGCAGTGAAATCATGGAGACATGATTCCATTTGTACACAGCAACAAGATAGAACCTTGTCTCCATGATTTCACTGCAGCCAGTAAGTTACCTGTTGACACCCTAGAAATGTTGCCGCGTGTAAAGGTACCTTAAATCAGCACAGAATCCATAGATCGATTTGGGATCCTGATTTCTACATCCACCCTCTGATTCCTTTCCAGCATTAGACCTAGATTCCTTTACTAAATGTAATCCTAATTAAAAGCACACTTTTTTTTTCCCTCGTTGACTGAATCTCTTGAAATCGCTCGGTACCTGTTTCCTAATTTATTCAGTGCATAGAATTTTCTACAAAAATTATAACTTTTTTATTGCAATTAATAATAAAGAGTGTAAAAATATATTCCTAATCAAAGCAATAAAAATGTACAGTTTAAAAATTGGCTTGTGTTTTATTGTTTTTCTTTCCCATAAGGCTGAGAGTGATATTGTTATGTTCACCATCATGACTATGCTTATAAACTTCGCTTCATGTTTTCCTTCATATTTGAATTCTGGATAAAATCCCCACTGATCTGTGAGAATACAACTCGGCAAATTGCATTTTAGAAGGCAAATGAAGTGTATTGTGTGTGATAGAATTATCTGAGCTTAATCATTGATGCATTTTAGTTGTTTTTCCTTAACAAAAAAGTTTTGCACCATAGCAACTAAAGCAACAGCTAGTAAGTATCTGAGACAACTATGTGGGTATTGCGGGTGCTGCATAAACAAAATTCAAAATGGTAGATAAAGCTATATTTGACAGTAAATGCAAACTTTCAGTAGTACTTACAGAAAGAGGTTACTTTTTTATAAACTTACGGTAGTTCGGTAGGTCGGGGAAGTCCGTAATGAATAATAAAAATGTAGTCGACAATTCAAGATACAACTAGGACTGATCTAGAAATATACAGTTCTGGCCAAAAGTATTGACACCCCTGGAATTCTGTCAGATAATACTCAGTTTCTTCCTGAAAATGATTGCAATCACAAATTTTTTGGTATTATTATCTTCATTTAATTTGACTTCAATGAAAAAACACAAAAATAATTGTCCTAAAGCCAAATTGGATATAATTCCACACCAAACATAAAAAAGGGGATGGACAAAAGTACTGGCACTGTTAGAAAAATCATGTGATGCTTCTCTAATTTGTGTAATTAACAGCACCTGTAACTTACCTGTGGCACCTAACAGGTGTTGGCAATAACTAAATCACACTTGCAGCCAGTTGACAGGGATTAAAGTTGACTCAACCTCTGTCCTGTGTCCTTGTGTGTACCACATTGAGCATGGAGAAAAGAAAGAAGATCAAAGAACTGTCTGAGGACTTGAGAAACCAAATTGTGAGGAAGCATAAGCAATCTCAAGGTTACAAATCCATCTCCAAAGACCTGAATGTTTCTGTGTCTACCGTGTGCAGTGTCATCAAGAAGTTTAAAGCCCATGGCACTGTGGCTAACCTCCCTAGAAGTGGATGGAAAAGAAAAATTGACAAGAGATTTCAACGCAAGATTCTGCGGATGGTGGATAAAGAACCTTGACAAGTTCAAGCTGCCCTGCAGTCCGATGGTACAACAGTGTAAACCCGTACTATCCGTTGGCGTCTGAATGAAAAGTGACTGTATGGTAGGATACCCAGGAAGACCCCACTTCTTACCCCGAGAAAACCAGGCTGGAGTTTGCCAAAACTTACCTGAGAAAGCCTAAAACGTTTTGGAAGAATGTTCTCTGGTCAGATGAGACAAAAGTAGAGTTTTTGGGCAAAGGCATCAACATAGAGTTTACAGGAGAAAAAAAGAGGCATTCAAAGAAAAGAAACACGGTCCCTACAGTCAAACATGGCGGAGGTTCCCTGATGTTTTGGGGTTGCTTTGCTGCCTCTGGCACTGGACTGCTTGACCGTGTGCATGGCATTATGAAGTCTGAAGACTACCAACAAATTTTGCAGCATAATGTAGGGCCCAGTGTGAGAAAGCTGGGTCTCCCTCAGAGGTCATGGGTCTTCCAGCAGGACAATGACCCAAAACACACTTCAAAAAGCACTAGAAAATGATTTGAGAGAAAGCACTGGAGACTTCTAAGGTGGCCAGCAATGAGTCCAGACCTGAATCCCATAGAACACCTGTGGAGAGATCAAAAAATGGCAGTTTGGAGAAGGCACCCTTCAAATATCAGGGACCTGGAGCAGTTTGCCAAAGAAGAATGGTCTAAAATTCCAGCAGAGCATTGTAAGAAACTCATTGATGGTTACCGGAAGTGGTTGATCGCAGTTATTTTGGCTAAAGGTTGTGCAACCAAGTATTAGGCTGAGGGTGCCAATACTTTTGTCTGGCGCATTTTTGGAGTTTTGTGTGAAATGATCAATGTTTTGCTTTTTGATTCATTCTCTTTTGTGTTTTTTCATTGAAGACAAATTAAATAAAGATAATAATACCAAAGAATTTGTGATTGCAATCATTTTCAGGAAGAAACTAAGTATTATCTGACATAATTGCAGTGGTGTCAATACTTTTGGCCACAACTGTATGTACATCATGCTATTTATATGAAATATATCTCTTGAGTTTGTTTGTTCATGGGGTAAAAAGGGTACAGAGAACATGCTGACATTACTAAAGGCCACTTCACACGCTAGGATCTCGTTAACGATATCGTTGAAACGTCACAGATTTGTGATCGTTGAAACAATATCGTTTGTGCGTCATTGCGTGTAAACGAACGGTGTTTGAAGGATAAATCATTGGATTGTTCATCAAAAATTTGAGATCCGGACCTCAAATCTATCATTCGTCATCCAATTAACGTTCTGGGAAGCAGCAACATCGTTCAGTGTGACACCTTTTTGATCGATGTCGTTCATAATTCTCCTATTCCTGCCGCTTTATAACATCGATCAATCGTTCTTCTCCAAGTAGCTGGCGCATCGCCAAATTTAAGCTTGATAACGATATCCTTGCGTGTGACAACGCACGAACGATGTCGGAAGGATCGCAGTCAAGTAACATAGTTAACAATATCGTTCACCTATAACCTATATCCTAGCGTGTGACGGTACCTTAAGTTTGTGTTTGCATTAAAGTGCTTGAAATCCAATTTGTTTTAAGCACTTTAATGTTCTTGGACATGTACTGTAAGAGTGTTATACTTTTATTGTTCTATTAAGTTATTTATTCTTTAATTGTGTGTATACATGCATAAAATGTAGAGTGCCAGCTCACTCTATTCTCTATGCAGAAGCTCAAAGTCTATTTTATAATGAAAGCTTGAGATTTTCTCCATAGGCTTACATTTCAAAGGTCACTTCACTTCCAGCTCATGCAGAGTGCAGTGTGACCCGGAGGGTGTCTGCAGAGTGGTGACATCAAACAGAAGATGCAGAAGCGCGTGTTATGCGGTGTGCTTGGAAATAGTGCAAGGTTTCAAACTTTGGGACTTACATGCCGGCGTTTGACTGCGCTCGAGAGTCCGTCACCCATAGGATTGTATTGGCAGCGTTAAGGCAGCATTACCTTTATGACTATTCTGCGTTAATGCTGCTATCTTTTTAACGGACCCCCTGAATGCAATCCAAAACACTAGTGTGACCCTAGCCTAAGGGACATTTAAAGAGCTTGCAATTCACCGCAATTCTAATTTTCGGGAATTTAAACTTTAAGTCTACATTCACACGGTGTTTTCTTGCTGCGTTTTTTGGAGAACCGTATATTGCAGTGAAATACAGTGACTCTGGGGATCCCAGCAAAGTCAGTACATTTCAAGACTTTACACGGATCCTCACAAAGAATGAGCATGTCAATTTGTGTGGTGTTTTGCTCCTGCACTTTTCCCATAGAGAGCAATTGTAAATGGAGCTAAAAATGCAGCACCTAAAAAAACACAGCACTAACGTATCAAAAATATACAGTGTTAATAGGTGATCCGTTTTTTGGGAAAGCTGACCCATTTTTTGGGAAAGTTGACCTATTTTTGCAGCAGAAAAGGCGACCTTAAAAAAACGCAGAAAAAAACAAGCCGTCTGAATGTAGCCTAAAAGATGCATTATCTCTATCACTATAAGATTACACATTATGCGTAAAAATTTATATATTAATGCAAATATAATGTATAAAATTGTATTATGTAATGAACTTTATAGCATCATATGTTATACCTTAAGAAGTACGTTTTTTGCTTGAAGAGACACTATGTACACAGGTAATAAAGCGTTAAAACTTGGGCTTGTTCAATTGCCTTATTTAAACCATTACTGGTACATAGTAAAAGCAGCAAGGGGGCCCATAAAAAAGTTGGACTCTCCAAGTATTCACTTGGGCATCTGTTTGCTTTCACTACATTGCTAGGAGGGGGCTGGCTATGTGATGACTGGCACCACCAAGAAAGCAATTAAACATGCCCCAGATCTGCTGAATGGTTCTCCTCTTAACTTGTAATGATCATTACAGGATTTTCCTAAATAAATCCTTATATAAATCCAGTGAAGGTTGAAGCTTTCAAAATTAAACAATTTTATTTTTTTTATATAATTTCCAGTAATGACCCTTGGCTATGTACAATTCTAGCAGTTCAAAGGGTTATTCTCAAGTGGTCTCTTGCAGCTCAAAGCTATGCAGTCCCTTTACTTCCTAGTCATTTCTGAAAGTGTGAGCACTTGACCAGCTCTACCCTCTCTTAGTATATCCTCACCCATCCCTCGTAGACTGAGCTCTCACAGGTAGGGTCCCCTCTCCTTCTGTACCTGTGTGTGCCTTGTATTGTTCATAGTTATTGTACTTGTCTATGTATACCCTTTTTTCACATGTAAAGCGCCATGGAATATATAGTGCTATAATAATAGATAATATTAATAATGTCCTGATAAGTAGCAGATCTCTAGTATAAGTAGAACTATAAAGCTCAGCACAAGTTCTGTTGTAACACATTCAGCTATCAGTGGTTTGTTCTGCAGTGTACACTGCTATTGCTGTATAAGTGTATATCTATATAGAGGTAACAGAGCATTTGAGCAAGCATACTGCTCAGGTTCAGTAATGGTGGGTTTACACGTCCAAATATCGGCGTCCAACTCCGACTAAAAGTCACGTGGTTCGTGCGTTGGCCCCGATATCGTTCATGCGTTGTATAGTATAAATGACCAATACGATGCACGAACGATGCCAAAACTATATCGGGGATCGAATGAGCGTGCTCTCCAATGGCCCGATATTGGATGGAGGTTGGAGCCGGATCGGGCTATGTAAACGCCCAACTACGATGTGCAGTACAACGTCCCCTATTCTCTCCCATGTTAAATGGTCGGTCCTGGGTCGGCCGTACAAGGGGGGCGTAGACATCGTAGAGACGTTGTACGCCGATATCGTGCTGTGTATATCTCCGATGCGATCTTGGAAATCTGGGCAGAAAAAGCGCGCTCCTGCTCCGTCGGATCCAATATCGGACCGACGTTGAAGCGTGTAAAGTGGCCATAAGAGCAGTGATTAGGAACTGCAGTGAAAGATGCTTATGGTGGTGTCTGGTGATTTTGATTTATTTAAAGCAGTAACTTGCTTATTGAGAAGGAGCAGTAGGTGAGCAGCTAATTGATGTATAGAAATTCATGGGATGGAAAGAGGTGGTTGGGATATTAGGAGTTAACCCATCCCTGAAATATAACTAGTGCACACATTTGTCTAGGGTTTGCGCAGGTACTAGTAGATGATCTCCATATAATTTGGGTTTGCTTTCAGAACACACAAATGACAGACTGAAAAGCAAGTCAAGGGCAAATTTGCTTATATTTATACTGCCAAAAAATGCAATTTAATAACATGAGAATGCACTGTGGCTGGAAGAATGTATATGGAAGTGTGGAAGTATATTACATACTTGCAGTCGCATGTGTGATTTTTCTCACCTTTGGTCGATTCGTATTTATTAGTGAAGAGCAAATATGTTCATTACTAATTGTTACTCGCATGGATAGTACAGTATTTGTGATACTCATTATTCAGTGAGTAACACTGATGCTCATGAGTGATGTGTCAATCTTGAGTAATCTGACACATAATGATAGCTCACTACAGTACACAAAAGGAGTCAGCACCCCAGTGAGAGCAGATTGAATGGAAGGAACTCACTGAGGGCACAGCAAGGTATTGTATGCAGTGAAAACTCAAAAAAAACCACCCTCATGCCCTGGCCCGGAAACACTCATTTTATGGCCAGATGTGTGTGGGTGGAGCCTATCATTAATTGACTAACATTGGACTTGCTATTTGGACGAATATGTGAGTATTAAAAACTACTCTCTACAAATCTCGCGAAGCCGATATTTTTAATACTTGCTCAACCCTAGTCTTTATGTTTGATAGGCAGGGACTGTAAAGCTCAGTGAAGTGAGTATACAGTGGCAATCAAAATTAGAGAACGACGCAGAATATCCTCAATGTTAAGGTCATTGTTTTGTCCTATGTGAAAATATCCTTGCATGGGTAAAATGGCAGTATTTTAAGATTATTTCATAAACTGAATATATTCTAACGCACAGAAAAAATATGAAAATGAGATAAATGAAAAAGAACACAGATCAAAATTAGAGAACACTTTCAGATACCTGCAAATTATTGGTGTTAATCAGTCACCAGGTGCTATATCCTTAAGTATCTGACAAACTCTATTACCCGACAGTCTAACTTTCCAGTTTGCACTCACGTTGAAGAAACGGCATGCTGTTCCAAGGTGACTAAAACCCTCTGGCAGCAGGTTGTCCAGATGAAGGCCAAAGGGGTCACCCTATCAGCCATAGCAACAGAAGTTGGTTATTCCATGGCTGTGATTTATAGAATACTAGCTGTACTACCCGGCTATGCCCGGGTTAATAAATAACTGCTGTTGGCTATAACAAAATAGAATTTGAATATGTCATATTAATGATCTGCAGGAAAATAGAAGCTGAGCTGTGATTGGTTGCTATAGGCAGCCTAATAAATCTCCAGCCAACAGTAAACCCTCCCCCCGGCCGGGCAGTATATGCTACCTCACACATACACATAATAGACAGCTCATGTGACTGACATCTGCCTTAATTTCCTATATGGCACATGTGTTGCACATTGGCTGTTTTTAATCAGATGTTTATGTTTGGAAATTAAAGATAGCACACATATGAGGCGAGTTGTGTGAGGCGATTTATGCACATCTGTGTCTGTCTGTGTGGTGTGTGTGTCCCTGGGGTGTGTGTGTCCCTGTGGGTGAGTGCATGTGTCCCTATAGGGTGTGTATGTGTGTGTTCCTGTGGGGGAATCTGTGTGGTGTGTGTGTGTCTCTCTGTTGTGTTTGTCTCTTTGTGGTGTGTGTGTGTGTGTCCCTGTGAGGTGAGTGCATGTGTCCCTATAGGGTGTGTATGTGTGTGTGTCCCTGTGGGGGGTGTCTGTGTGGTGTGTGTCTCTGTGTTGTTTGTGTCTCTTTGTGGTGTGTGTGTGTGTCCCTGTGGGGTGAATTCATGTGTCGCTATAGGGTGTGTGTGTGTGTCCGTAGGGTGTGTGTGTCTCTGTGTTGTGTGTGTCTCTTTGTCGTGTGCGTGTGTGTTCGGGTGCGTGGTGAGTATCCAATGTTGGGGCTGCACCTTAGCGACTATACACTTGCTGTTACTCTTTGTGTGCGTGTGGTGTGTATACATGTCCCCGTGCATGGTGAATATTCCATGTTGGGGCCCCACCTTAGTGACTATATGCTGATATATGCTGTTAGTCTTTGGCGCTTTCATTGAGCCCCTCTCATTCACAACTGTCAACTGGTTACTGTCACTTTTTCCCCATTATGTAGATAGGGGCAAAATTGTTTGGTGAATTGGAATGCGCGGGGTTAAAATTTCACCTCACAACATAGCCTATGATACTCTCGGGGTCCAGATGTGTGACTGTGCAAAATTTTGTGGCTGTAGCTGGCAGCTGTCGATTTTCCTCCCACACTTTTCCTTTCACTTTTTCTCCATTATGTAGATAGGGGCAAAATTGTTTGGTGAATTGGAATGCGCGGGGTTAAAATTTCACCTCACAACATAGCCTATGATGCTCTCGGGGTCCAGATGTGTGACTGTGCAAAATTTTGTGGCTGTAGTTGTGACGGTGTAGATGCCAATCCCAGATATACATACACACATACACACATTCAGCTTTATATATTAGATTGCATCTTTATGTAGCACCCCTGCTGGGGATTGCCACAGGATCATCCGGTGCAAGGAGGGATTTACACTTTGGTACACACAGCACACAACACCTTCCACCCCAGACCTGGAGGGGGAGCTCTACTTGCTGCTTTAAGCAAGTTCCCTTATAAGGATTCAGGCCTGAGTTGAGGAGTCAGTTAATCTGCTCTGAGCAGTGAAGAGAGCAGTTAGTCCAGTGAGACAGCCTAGAGAAGGATCTGGAAAGACCCGGTTGCTGGGCAAAGCAAGGCCCAGAACCAAGGGACACTGACCGGCTGTGGAACACTCCAGATAGAGGGACGGAAGCCAGTGGAGGAGTAAGGAAAAAGGACAAATGACCATATATCGGATTGCTGGGAAGAAATGGTGTATCACGGTCCGCGCTGCCAAAATCACTCACTCCAAAGAAATGCACATGAAGATGGAACTTCAAAAGGAACTCTTTTATTACGTCCTCCACTGGAGGTAATAAAAGAGTTCCTTTTGAAGTTCCATCTTCATGTGCATTTCTTTGGAGTGAGTGATTTTGGCAGCGCGGACCGTGATACACCATTTCTTCCCTGCAATCCGATGTGTCTCCACATTTGAGTGGACGGTGGAAGTCCAGCAGCAGCCATCTGGAAACTATCATTCATACGCCTTCAAACCAGTTGTGGGTGTCACAACTGCCACAGGTGAGTGGATTCTTTTCTCACCACCTCTACATTCAGTGTCATAGTGATAGGGCACTATTGCACCTCTTGTTCCCCCCCCTTCTTTTTATTTGAAGGGACCATATATAGGATCCCTTTAGCTCACCTGGACACCGGAGTCCGACCCTGCAGGAGAAACACTGAGGCAGGAAAAGCCCGGAGAAACCAGGAGGATCTATTCCCCTGAGGTACTAACTTAATAAAGACACTCAAACCTGATCAAGCACAGGACCAGGGGCCCAAGAGCAGTGTAGGGACCCCACAGAAGGCCCTCATTTTCGGTTAAAGAGTAAAGCCCTGAGAGGGAAGGAAGAGGCGAGTTCAGTTATAGGCAGGACTTACCCCAAACCACCGTACACAGTAGCAAAGGAGGCCTCACAACTCTCAAGGTGAAAATCCCAAATTGCACCAAAAACCTGGTTCCCTCTTGGACTGTACCTGTTACCGGACATCAGTAAAAAGGTACCGAACAAAGACTATTGTGTGTGTGAATCTGCTTCCCCGCCGCTGCCCACAGCATCCCCCGCAAGCCGATACTACGACTCCCCTCATCCACCCTCACTGCCCTGAGGTAAATCTCCACCTGTGGGGAGGTGTACTACACTGAGCTGCACCATCATCTCCTCAGCAGCCGGCCGCAGCACTGGTATCCACTGTTACCAGGAACCACAGGTGGCGTCACGACACTACTACCCCCATCCTCATCACCATTCCCACTAATCCCCGCCACTGAGGGTCGAGTGCACGGAACCGGGAACCTACCAGCTGTGATTCCCCACCGAAGCAGTGCGGGCCCGGGACACGGTCCGGAACAGGACCGCCGTGACATCCCCCAGCAGTACCCCGGTCCGGCACCGAGTACCCCGTCCCAGTGGGCTTCACAACCTGGCGTCACGAATTGATCTGGAAATGGGAATCGTAAAACCAGACACAGAAGTAGAAGAAGAATCAGATTGAGATCCCTAACCCTAAAGGATAGGCAGGGCCGGCCCTACCGCTGTGCAAGTTGTGCGGTCGCACAGGGCGCCGCCTGCCATGCTTCAAAGGGGGCGCCAGAGAGACAGATATTTATGGTCTCTCTGCGGCTCCGCCGATTAACCTCCCTACCGGTATTCCCGAGTGTGACTCGGGGTTAACTTTAGCTGACAGAAGCGGTAACCCCGAGTCACACTCGGGTTTACCCGCAGGACGTTTGCAGATCCTGCATGAGGAGCTGGGGAATGGCGGTGATAGGTGCCATTCTGCCCCTCCGCCCCTGCAGCTTCAGATGAGCATCGGGGGTGGGGGGGTGGCGGTGCTGTGATCTTTCAGCCCTGCCGCCCCGTGCACCCGAGGACGAGCAGTGGAGGGAGGACGGGGCGGGAACCTGAGGACGAGCAGTGGAGGGAGGATGGGGCAGGAAGTGAGGAAGCCTCACTTCCTGCAGCTGTGCCTGCCCCTACTCTCATCTGCGCAGACCGCGCGAGTCACTACTGACAGCTGGGACAGGTACCGCACAACGAAACCCAGCCTTACATGAGCACCAGGTGGGGGCTGTCAGCGTTCAGCCCCACCGCCCCTGCAGCCCTAGATGATCAGTTGCAGCTGTGGAGGGGGGGGGGTAAATGCTGTCAGCTGCAGCTGCGGGGGGGGGGCTGTCAGTGTTCAGCCCCGCCGCCCCTGCAGCCTTAGATGATCAGCTGCAGTTAGCAGCTGTGGGGGGGGTTCGTTCTGTCAGCTGCAGCTGCAAGGTGTTTGCTGCTGCCGCTTGGAGCTGTAGAGGGGGGTGGGGGAGATGCTGTCAGCTGCAGCAGTGGAAAGGGAGGGGGTGCTACCAGCCACAGCTGTGGAGTCGGGTGCTGTCAGCTGCAGCTGTGGGGGGGTTTGCTATCAGCAGCAGCTGTGGGGGGGGTTTGCTATCAGCAGCAGCTGTGGAGAGGGAGGGGGGTGCTGTCAGCTGCCTAGCGGAGGGGGGTGCAGGCAGCTGCGGAGCCGGGGGGGGGGGTGATATCATGACGTTATTTCACATGAGACCTGCAGCCAATCAGCAGCTGTTTCATTATCCCTTCCTTCAAAACTGTGATCCAGAATAAATGAGAGCTGCTGCTGTTCCCTGATTTCCTCGGGATGTCAGTTTTATATGAGGAAAGAGTGAAGGTGCCACTGATTGGCTGCATGTCTCATGTGGCATGGTCTGGGGGCACCAAAGGGGAATTTTGCACAGGGCGCAATTTAGCCTGAGGCCGGCCCTGAGGGCAGGCAGCTCAGTGACGTACTAGGACTCACAGAAGCCCGAGTCACCGCCATACTGTCCAGTGTCGCACAACACAGAGAAAGAGAAGCAAAAGCCCGGAAAGGGACACTAAAGACTGTGTGAGGGGTCACAGGGAGAGAGAGGCCTGGCTGCAGGAGAGAAGGGAACCCGGAAAGGGAGAATGCAACTGTGTATTAAGAACTGTGCTGTAAGAACTGCAAATGACTTGTAACCTGCTGAGAGAGAACAACGAGTAAAGCTTTGGAAACCCTGAATTGCCTCTCTTGTCTGCCTCTACCTGTACACCATCTTCAGTCATACAGATCCAGCCTGTCAGCACCAGCCAGGAGGAGAGATTCCTGCAGCCTGCAAAGTAAGTGTGCTACAACTACACACAACAGACTTAACCCTTACTGCCCCGGGGGATACAGTTCTCCCCACTGGAACTATACCATCTCCGCTGCCATTCCATCACCCCCGGAGGTTCTGTAGCAGCGGCGGCCCCACTACTGGCCGCACCAAGTCGGTGGCGTCACCCGTGACAACTCCCTTGTAAATATTCCCCTTTATTTGCCGAGCCAGGGACACGGTCCGGACCAAGCCACCTGTGACTTCCCCAGTACCGTCCGGTCCGGTACCGAGTACCCCAGTCCCGTGGGGCCCGACACAGTCATCCTGTCACAGGATCTGAGTACACCCTACCCTGTCGACCGCCTCAGTTACAACATCACAAAATCTTTTAAGCCCATCAAGAAGGTCACCCTCAAAAGACAAAGGCAAGAGAGGCCAGGATAATGTGGAGAATCTCCATAGGTAATCGTTTCAACAGTGCAGCTAGAATAGCTCGCTAATTCAGCACTGAACAGGGTAAGGATCTGTCTCATTATACAGTGTTACGACATTTAGGAGTATTTGGACTGAAAGCTCACACTGCAGTGACCAAACCTCTCATTAGCAGAAAGAATCTAAAAGCTAGACTCACCTTTAATGAGGAGCATGTTGTGTGGACAGAGGAAAAGCGGTCTACAGTTCATTTTACCAATGAAGTTGGTTTAATTTATTTTGTCTAAAGAGAAAAATTAAGTTCGGTGACAAACTGGGGAAATACTGAACCCAAATTGTGCAAAGAAGTCAGTAAAAGGTGGTGGAGGAAGTATAATGGTTTGGGGAAGGTTTTCTGCTGCAGGGGTTGGACCTCCCATATAGCTACATGGTGGATTGAATGCACGTGTGGATCAGAACCTTCTTCAACAATATGTGGTCCCTTACATGTGTTCAGCTTTCAATCAGGCAGCAATTTTCATACAAGACAATGCCCCCTGTCACACAGCAAAATGGGTAAAGCAAGTCCTTGAAACAGAAAAAAATGAAATGGCCAGCCCAATGCCATTATCTAAACCCAATAGAAAACCTCTGGAAAATCCTTATTGAAAAACTTATGCCCAAGAAACCCACAACAGTCACAGAAGTGTGGAGCAGTCTGAAAGAAAAGTGGACCAAAAAAAGATTTTATTCATATTATTAAGGAAATAAAGCAGCATGTTTATACATCATAGAGGTTACCCAGAAGTGTGTACATGCATGTTCAGATAGAATACATACCTGGGTCTGCAGCAATAGTATATGCACAAAAACAGAGTGAGTTCTGCTGAATGCAACCTCTCCCACCCGCAGTAATGCCCACCTACCAGTGATAAGCCCACCCACTTAAAAGTGGCAAGAACCTGCTTCCAACCCATCAGTCTCCAGAGCCTGGAAGTATGGGAAGGTTTGACATGACATCACAGGAAGCAGGAGATTCTCACCCAGAGATCAGTTTACAGAAGAATTTGACAAAGCAAAGTATTTAGTTAAATGCTTATCTATGGCAGTTAGTTCACTGGGAAGGGACATGGAAAGTAGCGGCCCACCTTTTTAATGATATTGATCAACATAACTACATCACACTTCAATCAAGTGTTAGCAGGAATTTAGGTTAAGTACAGTGTCTTGAGGGGTCCCGGGACTATACAATACAATTTTAATACATCTGATTTTGAACTGTGGTCCCTTTTGGCCATTGGTTTCCAGGAATTGCTTTAAAATTCAGGTCAACTCACTGGTCATAATACAATGTTAAATTAGATATGATTTGCTTAACAGCTGGGGTAATATGAACTGCAAACACCACCAAGATATTGGCAGAGTATAAACTATGTTAAAATTGTATCTTAATTAAGTCTATGAATCCCTTAGAATATGTTTTCATATAATAATTGCAGTATTCGAACAAATGTACTTCTACCCACTCAATCTAACACCATTTTCTTTAAAAAAAGAAGAGGTGATACTAATCAAAGCTTTTCATTTAAAAATCAAGCAACATCATTTAAGCCAGTGCCAGATCTCCAGTAGCTGCATAGGCATCTTACCTCAAATACATTAATAAAAGAAATAGCATTTGGGAATTGAATTTGGGGCTATGCAAACCAAGTTCAGATTGGTTTCAGGTGTATACAGTGATTTGCAAATGGGTAACAATGTTTTGAACTTTTGACTTTCAGGCTCCATATCTCCCTATGCACTACAGCTTTGAGAGTGACACTACCTTCATTTTATAGAGTTTCATCTTGGCTATCTCAGACAAAAAATTGACTTACAAATATTTAGCTTATGATTAGTTGTGAAGATTTTTGTCTTTTCACTACATCGTCACTGTTTTGTTCCTAGAAATTTAAATTTTTTTTTTTTTCGTTAGTATTTTGCAAATCCACCTTTGGCTTTCAATACTGCTTGAATCCTTTTGGGCATACTCTCAATCAGATTCAAGTGTGTCTTGACCAAAATCTGATTCTTGCTCTCTTCTACATGTTTCCAAAGTTGGTATATACTGGTCAACTCAGTAAGGTATGTATGCAGCTTTTTTTTCAAGTCTACCCACAAATGTTCAATTGGGTTGAGGTCTGGAGACTATGGGGGCCAATCCAGCTCCTCTACTGCATTGTAATTTCTTCATGATTCGGGTCATTGTCCTGCTGGAACACTATGTTGTGTCCTTTTATAACCATAGCACTCGAGTGTATGAAGTAACTCATCTCGTAGGATACTCATATATTGCTCAGTATTGAGACCATCATTGATCTCAGTCAAGTATTTAAGGCCTTTGACTGTGAAACAGCCACATACCATTAGGCTTTCTTCATTGAACTTGACAGTTCCTTCAATTTTTCGATCCGTTATCCACTTTTTCCCATGATTCTTCCAGACCCCTTGGCACACATTAGAGCCTATTCTATTTACTTTTGTCTTATCATTCCAAATCATGTGTTTCCTCTGTTCTACTGTCCAGTTTTGTACTTTTTTGCAAACTTGAGCCAACGTTTCTTATGACAATATTGAAGATGAATGTAAAACAAGGGTACAGGAGCACAATGTGTGAAACCTGGTGGTCTAAGGGGTTAATGGATTGCACGCCAATTGGTCACTCACTCGGGGGGTTGTGTAGTCGTGCCCAACACCGGTGTATCCCTGGAACCAGAGGAGCCCAAGATGCCTGTCCTGTAGTCCTGCCTCAGTTCATGTGATTCTAGAAGGTCACGTGATCCAAGTCAGATGTGACATCACCACAGGTCCTTCAGGTGTTATTGTTGTTAAGGTGCTTCACAGGTCCTCGAGGAGGAGGAATTAAACAACACCCTGGCCCAAAGCAGCTCCACCAGTGATCCCACAAAGGGATTATAACAGAAAACAAAGGGAAAATGGAAACTGGAGTTAATGAGCGCTAAGGCACAAAGCAAAGGGAACGTATTAGCAGATTTTCAAACCTTTTATTATTAGCTCCTGGTATGGGCCACTATTGAAGATGAGGCTTAATAATACATTTTATTTATATAGCGGCAACATATTTCACAGCACTTTACAATTAAGTGGAGAGGGGGCAATGTATATGAAATAACGACAATACAAAGTAATACATAGTTCTCCAGTTAAAAGTTGGGTGATGGCCCTGCTCGAAAGCTTGCAATCTATAAAGTGAAGGCTTTTTCACCTTTCTTTGGGCCACCATTCTAGAACTGTGTAATATGCGTTTCAGGGTTTTTGCATGGACGTCTGTGATCTCCTTATTATAACAAATACGAGCCACCTCCACTGCCATATTTGTCAGGCCGTAATTTAAAAATCTTATGATGAGCTGACTTGTTGATGCCGATGTTTTGCCTGGAAGTCCACCTTTTGGCTTTTGAATGCATAGACCCACTTAATTTTGTATTCTTCCAGCTGTCATGGCACTGACATGATGCAGTTTGGGCAATTTCCTTGACCAAGAGACCATTATCAATGACCCAGATGATGCCATTTCTCATTTCTTGGGAAATCTTCTTCAAGGCTGCTCCTTGATTTAAACCAGTGACCTTTCCCTTGGGAATAACACACTGAGCTATTAGAGAACGTGAGAACAAGTTGTGATTTGTAGTATACAGGAAGAAAAAGGTTGAGCACCATGACCAAAACGGTCCCAGTAAAAATGACATGACTAGAATCTATATAACTTATCATATAGTAATGAGTTGCAAGTCAAATTTATGTATGAGAGAACCAATATGATTGTGTATAAAATGATGGTAGTCTCAAGCTCAAAGCTTTTGAACAAGTGGGAACCACTACTGGAGTTTGTGTTATATAAAATATCACTTTTATTAGTACATTATATAAAAGCAGACACATAAACGTTTTACATGAAGTACTTGGTAGGAGACACCTCCCAGGGCTACAAGCAGGTAGTCACACAGTAGGTTTATAATCTACAGTATACACCAGTTATATAACGTGCACATGTGGTGATAGTTCAAACAAGGTTATCAAAGATCACTCACTCATAACGCACACCAATGTTGTCCAGACTAACCCCCACAGGTCCTAGCGTTGTAGCGAGCCCCTAACAGCCGTTTCGCCACTGCTTGGTCACAGGGGCTGGTTCACAAAGTGATCTTAGGCCCCTTTCACATCAGCGTTTTTTTTAAATCGCAGCAGATGCGTTGAAAAAACGCATCTGCCGCGATTAACGCATAACCGCGACACTTGCGGCACAGTTGCGGCAAGCCCCATGCAATGTCTATGGGGCTTGCGGTAAGGGTGCAGCAGGTGCGGTAGCGGCACTTGCGGCAGGTGCGGCCGCAAGAAAACCGCAGTCAGCAGCGGTTTTTTTCGCAGCCGCACCTGCCGCAAGTGCCGAAACCGCACTTGCCGCACCTGCCGCACCCTTACCGCAAGCCCATAGACATTGCATGGGGCTTGCCGCAACTGTGCCGCAAGTGTTGCGGTTATGTGGTAATCGCGGCAGATGCGTTTTTTTCACCGCATCTGCCGCGATTTAAAAAAACGCTGATGTGAAAGGGGCAGAAGGCTGTTAAATACTCAGCCAACTCTAATCAAGCCGACCGCCATTGCGCCGCGTCATTTCCGCCGCTGAAAAGCCTTCCTTTGCAACTTGGCATGCGCGGGACGTCAGTTTGACGTCACTTATCATGCATGCACAATGCGCCGGTTGGCTGATTGGCCAGTAGAGCGACGTGCACATCTGAAAAAATAGTGACGGTGGCCATTTTTTGGAAGAATAAATAGCTCAAAGCTGTAGTGAATAGGGAGATACGGAGCCTGAAAGTCAAAAGATCAAAACACTGTTACCCTATTAGTTGCCAGTGTAATCATTCATCCATTTTACCACTATTATGAATTATTCTATATTGGCATTACAATTTATTGAGCTTCTTCTTACTTTTACCTCTTTAGTATTGTTTTTTTTTTTTAAACTTTTTTGTCAACTAGTTGATTTTCCTAATTTACAGTAACTTTGCAAATAGGAAAAATGGTTTGACTTACGGTACTTGATATAAGGTAGTAACATATGTCTATTGTGATATAGTTACATTTAGGATGTAAAATTAGTTTATACATATACCGGTATTTAAAATACATTGAATGGCTTCAGATGTAAACACTTGGAAATAATGATTTATTTTCTCTTTTAGTCTTTCTAAACTTTGTGGGTATGTCCAGGAAGTTTTGGAGAATACATTGAAATAGAAATAGCTAAACACATTGTATCCGCCTCAGTATGCAGGAACTCTGTTATTCTATGCCACTTTTGACACATAAAGTCCATTTTCTTTATTGTAAAGTGGAAGCAGAGCTAGATCTCCTCGGCTTGTTTGTAGAACTTACAATGAAACTGATACTTTTTTTTCCATTCCGATGTCACTTCAGGTAGAGCTGAGTAAAGGGATTACCTTGGTATTGCTGACCTGCGCTCATTGTGTGGAAGGAGAATTAATGGAGTAATTTAAGCCCAATAGAGATAACAAACAATGTACGGAATAACATTAGCTGTTGCCATTTCCATGAAGTCACTAAACACTTTTAATGGGTTACGAGTTCTTTAATGTATAATTGCAACAGGGCTGTAGCTAAGGCCATATTCACATCTCAATATTTGATCATGTTAGTTGTAAGCTCCTAGTGCACATCATATCTACAGGTGCATCTCAATCAATTAGAAAATCATCAAAAGATTAATTTATTTGACTAATTAAATACATAAAGTGAAATGCAAATATTATATAGAGTGGAAACAGATGGAACCTAATTCAAGTGTTCATTTCTATTAAATTTGATGATTATGGCTTACAACCAATGAAAACCCAAAGGTCATTATTATAGAAAATTAAAGTAGGGAGGATGAAGAGTGTGAGAGAAAAAATATTACCAAAATAGATATCAGAGGCTTAACCTTGTGTGGTTGTGAAAGTCACAACCACTATAAAAGCAAATCACGGCTGCTGCAGTCCCCAGCATGGTGCATATAGAGTAGGGAGGGTGAAGGGTTAAAAAACCGCGCTGCTGTATTCCATGAGACATCAAAAGTGAACATATTATTGATTTATTAGTCAACATGTTTTAGGGCTCTCTGGCCCTTCTTCAGGACAAATCTATATCATATTGACATGTTTAAGGGCATTTCAGGGAGCCCTGAAATGCATTGACTAATAACTCGATAGTATATTCACCCTTTGATGTTTTATGGAATACAGCAGCACAGTTTTTAACCCTTCATCCTCCCTACTTTAATTTTCTGAGATAATGATCTTTGGATTTTTATCACCTGTAAGCCATAATCATCAACATTTAAAGAAACAAATACTTGAAATAGATCACTCTATTAGTGATTACTCTATATCATATGAAATAATATCTACAGTGCCTTGTGAAAGTATTTGGCCCCCTTGAACTTTTCAACCTTTTGCCACATTTCAGGCTGCAAACATAAAGATATAAATTCTAATTTTTTTGTGACGACTCAACAACAAGTGGGACACAATCGTGAAGTGGAACAAAATTTATTGCATATTTTAAACTTTTTTAACAAATAAAAAACTGAAAAGGGCTGTGCAATATTATTCAGCCCCTTTACTTTCAGTGCAGCAAACTCACTCCAGAAGTTCAGTGAGGATCTCTGAATGATCCAATGTTGTCCTAAATGACTGGTAATGATAAATAGAATCCACCTGTGTGTAATCAAGTCTCCGTATAAATGCACCTGCTCTGTGATAGTCTCAGGGTTCTATTTCAAGTGCAGAGAGCATCATGAAGACCAAGGAACACACCATGCAGGTCTGAGATACTCTTGTGGCAAGGTTTAAAGCCGGATTTAGATACAAAAAGATTTCCCAAGTTTTAAACATCTCAAGGAGCACTGTGCAAGCGATCATATTGAAATAGAAGGAGTATCAGACCACTGCACATCTACCAAGACCCGGCCGTCCCTCTAAACTTTCATCACGAACAAGGAGAAGACTGATCAGAGATGCAGGCAAAAGGCCCATGATCACTCTGGATGAACTGCAGAGATCTACAGCTGAGGTGGGAGTGTCTGTCCATAGGACAACAATCATTTGTATACTATGCAAATTATTATTATTATTATGATTTATTTATATATCGCCATTGGTTCCATGGCAAATTTGACATGACAAATCTGGCCTTTATGAGTGGCAAGAAGAAAGCCATTTCTCAAAGATATCCATAAAAAGTCTCATTTGAAGTTTGCCCCAAGACACCTGGGAGACACCAAACATGTGGAATAAGGTGCTCTGGTCAGATGAAACCACAATCAAACTTTTTGACCACAATGCAAAATGATATGTTTGGCGTAAAAGCAACACAGTTCATCACCCTCAAAACACAATTCCTACAGTCAAACATGGTGGTGGCAGCAACATGGTTTGGGCCTGCTTTTCGTCAGCAGGGATAGAGAAGATAGTTAAAATTGATGGAAGATGGACAGAGCCAAATACAGGACCATTCTGGAAGAAAACCTGTTGGAGTTTGCAAAAGACCTGAGACTGGGACGGAGATATATCTTCCAACAAGACAATGATCCTAAACATAAAGCAAAATCTACAATGGAATGGTTCAAAAATAAATGTATCCAGGTGTTAGAATGGCCAAGTCAAAGTCCAGACCTGAATCCAATCAAGAATCTGTGGAGAGAGCTGAGAACTGCTGTTCACAAACGCTCTCCATCCAACCTCACTGAGCTCCAGCTGTTTTGCTAGGAAGAATGGGCAAGAATTTCAGTCTCTCGATGTGCAAAACTGATAGAGACATACCCCAAGAGACTTGCAGCTGTAATCGCAGCAAAAGGTGGCGCTACAAAGTATTAACTCAAGGGGGCCGAATAATATTGCACGCCCCATTTTTCAGTTTTTTATTTGTTAAAAAAGTTTAAAATATCCAATAAATTTTGTTCCACTTCATGATTGTCTCACACTTGTTGATTCTTCACAAAAAAATTAGAATTTATAACTTTATGTTTGAAGCCTTAAATGTTGAAAAGTTCAAGGGGGCCAAATACTTTCACAAGGCACTGTATATGTTTCACGTTGCGTATTGAATTACTAAAAAAATATAATTTTTTGATGATATGTTAATTCATTGAGATGCACCTGTACCTATTTACCTGATTAGGACAAGAGAGTACCATAACATACATTTTGCTAATTGCTGTACAG
Source organism: Allobates femoralis (assembly GCA_033576535.1). Lineage (NCBI taxonomy): Eukaryota > Metazoa > Chordata > Amphibia > Anura > Aromobatidae > Allobates > Allobates femoralis. The sequence continues at coordinate 521,536,874 of JARQOC010000001.1, read as the reverse complement.
TGACCACCTCAAAAACATATGACAGATGGCATACTCTCATTCCAATGAGCACTCATTACAAATAAGCAGTCCCCTGCCAACTTCAAGTCTGCACTCACTGCCGCACTCACTGCTGCAAAACAAGCATACTTCTCATCTCTCGTATCCACCCTGTTTCACCACCATAAACAGCTTTTGAACAATATTTCAATTCTCTCCTCCAGTATCCAGAACCTCCTCCCTCTCCTCACAACTCTGCCCCTTTCTTCAAGCAGAAGATTGATAACATTAGAAGGAGGAGGTTGCAGTAGTTGAGGCAGGAGATGATGAGGGCATTTACAAGAATTTTAGTAGATTGAGGGCTGAGGAAAGGATGGATTCTGGAAATATTCTTGAGCTGGAAAAGACAGGAGGTGGCGAGAGTTTGGATGTGTGGTTTGAAGGACAGGGCAGAGTCGAGAGTTACTCTGAGGCAGCAAATTTGAGGGGTGGGAGAGAGCATGATGCCATTTACCATAATAGATAGATCAGGGGGTGAAGATGAAAGATGGGATGGAGGAAAGATGATGAGTTCCATTTTGTCTACATTGAGGTTTAGGAAGCGAGCATTAACATTGCCATACAGACCGTCGCTATGCTGATATGATAATGAAACAGAATAGTATCTATGTGAGGGATGCTCTGGTGAATCCTGCTTTGAGTAGGGGATTGGAGCAGGTGACCCAGGAGGTCCCCTCAAACTCTACCACTCTGATTTCTATGAACCTCCATAGGTGAATAAAATAAGACTCTGGTAATATCTCTTTCTATACACTGTTCTTTATAAGAGCTGAGGAGGGTTGTGAACAAGAAATGCCACATAATGCAGAATAATACTGATGGGGTGATTCATTACCTAGTGCAGGGTCGGTGAACCTTTTTCCTGCCGAGGGCCAATTGGAAATTTCTACCACCATTCAGTGGCAACACAAAATTATTACTTTGATAATTACTCAGCTATAATTGATCAAACAATTAATTATCTTACTCCTATGTGATGTCTGGAACTGATTCTCTATGGTGTAGCTGTGATCTTCAGTGATATGGATCTTGTTGATTCTCACAGCTGCCTTTCCAGGTTTGTCTTGGCTTGGAGCACAGTCAACTATGTGATTATTTGTTTTGTAAATCATATACCGTACATCACAGGAGATTTTGGGGATACAGTATATGCATTGAAAGGAGATGCTTTGGGTATAGACATAACAGAAGGGGAGGGAAATATACAGAACTGGGGGGCACAGAGATCACTGGTGGGCACACAGGACTGGAGAGAGGGCAGAGGGATCACCAGGGGAGCACACAGGACTGGGGAGCAGAGGGATTACCAAAGGGGCACAAAGGAATGGGGAACAGACAGATCAATGGTGGGCACACATGACTGAAAGCTCAAAGATCACTGGGGGCACACAGAAATGGGGGGCACAGAGATCACCAGAGGGGGGCATACAGCACTGGGGGAACAATGCACCAGGGGGCACAAAGAATAAGCAGAGAGGGGCATACAGCACTGAGGGGCACACAGAACTAAGGAGCACAGAGATCACTGGAGGGGCCCCCAGAGATCACTGGGGGGCACTTAGGGGGCACAAAACACTGGGGGCATGTAGATTCCCAGAATGGGGGCACAGTGATCACTGGGGGACACACATGACTGGGGGCAGAGAGCTCACCAGTGAGCACACAGGACAGGGGGACAGAAATATTACTGGTGGGAACACAGGACTGGGAGGCAGAGAGATCACCAGGGAAGCACACAGGACTGGGCACAGAGGAATGGGGGGGGCAGAGAGATCATTGAGGGCAAAACAGGACTGGGGAGCAGAAAGATCACCAGGGGCACATAGGATTGGGGAGCAGAGATATCACCAGTGTGCACACAGAACTTGAGGTAGAGAGATCACCAGTGGACACACAGGACTGGGGGTAAAGATATCACAAGTGAGCACGCTGGACTGCATGGCATAGAAATTACCGGTGGGCACAAAGGACTGGGGAGCAGGGAGATCGCTGGGGGGCACAAAGAACTGGGGACAGAGAGATCACCAGTGGGTGCAGGGATCATCAGGGGGGGCACAGGACTGGAAAGCAGAGAGATCACTGGGGGCACACAGGACTGGGGGGCTGAGATCACCAGCGGGGAAGCACACAGCACTGGGGGGCACACAGTACTGGGAGGCACAATTACCAGGGGTTGCAGAGATCACCAGAGGGGAGGCATGCAGCACTGGGGGCACACATTGCCAGGGTGCACAGAGATCACCGGGGAGCACACAGCACTGGGGGGCACACAGCACTGGGGGCACACAGCTCACCAGAAAGGGGGTACAGGGATAACTGGGGGGCCCACAGGACTAGGGGGCGTAGAGACCACTGGGGGGCAAACAGGACTGGGGGCAGAGAGATTACCAGTGGGTACACAGGATTGGGTAGCAGAGGATCACCAGGGGACACACAGGACTGGGAAGCCGAGAGTCAATGGTGGGCTCACAGGACTGAGGGTACAGAGATCACTGGGGAGCATACAGGATTGGAGGGACCAGAGATCACATGACATGGGCATGCAGCTCTAGACGGGACCAATACTGGGGGCATAGAGCACCAGGGGGCACAAAAATCACCAAAGGGGGGCACGCAGCACTGAGAGGCATATAGCACCATTAGGATCAGAGATCACTGGAAGGGGGACACACTCATCACCGGAGGGCACACAGCACTGAAGGTGCACACAGCATTGGGTGGCCCACAGGACTGGGAGCAGATGATGGCTACCCGCCTACCCATAGTTTGAGTCATTTATGGCGCGCCGTGTCCTCTCTCCTCCTGATCCTGTGGACAGACTCGGATTTTGAATGGCAGGCTTGCCCTGAGGCTGTGCGCACTGATTGGCAGGGGGCGGGGTCTGTGTGCAAGCAGCAATCAGTACTCACTGATGCAGAGGGCCTGGCTGTAACAATGATGTAGATACTTAGGAATCTGATAGCGTGAAATAATGATGAAACTGAGACCAGGGTTTTGAGTAAATAATTATATTGCAAATAATAATTAAACAGTTTAAGAAACAGAAACTAACAAGTAAATCCTAAAATTAAATGCAAAGCACTAAAATATGAGTGCCCAGAAATAATATGCAGAGAAGTGTCCAGCAAACGAATACGTAAATAAATAGAAATAATATGCAGAGACGTGTGCAGCAAACAAATATGTAAATGTCCAGAAATAATATGCATTGAAGTGTCCAGCAAAGAGATGGTTATCAGTGTACTTCTACTGCAGAAAAAGTCCTGCTCAAGTCCCGCACCAAGTGTCCAGTAAACAGATGGTTATCAGTGTACTTCTGCTGCTGAAAAAGTCCTGCTCAAGACCCGCACCAACAGCCACAACAGTCCTAGATGAAATACACTGAACATTTAAAGGTAGAATCAAAGTTCTTGCAGACCCAGGAAGTCCAGAAGTAATAAAGCTTTTCTCCAACAGGTCTTGAAGGGAGGAAACCAACAGCCAGGATCAGGATAATGCTCCATAGACTGCAGGCAGCTGAGAGTAATGAGGCAGAGCATAGATCTAACCAGCAGCAGCAACCAGGAGACTCAGAGACCAACTAGCACAAAATACTCAGCAATGATTAAATACCAGAACCGGACTTATAACAAGACTGACAAGAAGTTCAAGGGCGAGGTGAGGTACAGACTCCATTTTAGACGAGGCAAGAAGATACAGAAATTCCATGAAGAACTTGGTAACCTTAAACCGGCCCATCCTGAATGGAGGAGAATTGAATGGCCCTGCCCCTGGGCCCAAACAGCCTAGGAATAAAAGAGATGGGGCTGTGTCAGCCTCGCTGGGCCCCCGCCATCTACTGGGCCCCTCACTGGAGTGAGTCCAAAGAGGCCCTGATGACGGCCCTAGTTATCTTAGGCTTTGTTTCTAACAAAGAAGATACACACATGGTCAAAATTGTTGGTACCGCTCATTTAATAAAAGAAAAATCCACAATAGTCACAGAAATTACGTGAATCTGACAAAAGTAATAATAAATAAATAAAATCTATGAAAATGAACAAATGAAATTCAGACATTGCTTTTCAGCCCTGCTTCCACAGAATTTTTAAAAAAAAATTAAACTCATGATATAGGCCTGGACAGAAATGATGAAAATAATGTGACAATAGGGACATGTTAAATCAAGGTGTGTCCACTAATTAACATCACAGGAGTCTACTATCTTGTAATCAGTCAGTGGGCCTGTATATGGGGCTACAGATACTCACTGTGCTGTTTGGTGACATGGTGTGTACCGCACTCAACATGGACCAAAGGAAGCAAAGGAAAGAGTTGTCTCAAGAGATTAAAAAGAAAATGATAGAAAAGCATGTTAAAGGTAAAGGTTATAAGACCATTTCCCAGCAGCTTGATGTTCCTGTGATTAAAGTTGCACACATTATTCAGAAATTTAAGATCCATTGGACTGTAGCCAACCTCCGTAGATGTGGCCGCAGGAGGAAAATTAATGACAAATCAAAGAGATGGATAATATGAATGGTATCAAAAGAGCCCAGAAAAACTTTTAAAGAGATTAAAGGTGAACTTCAATCTCAAGGAACATCAGTGTTAAGGGCCCGTTACACACAACAATACGATGAACTATATCGTTGCAACATCACTGGTTCGGTGACGTTGCAACGATGTCGAAATTACATCGTTGAGTGTGACACGTATCAACGATCAACGATAAGTCGTTGATCGTTGATCGTAGATTTATGGTCCTGTCCACAAATCTATCGTTGGTCTCCCGCTGGGCGGCCTGCATTGCCGCGTGTGACAGCAGGACACCAACGATGGACGAGATCTCATCGCTGCATAGCAAATGCTGGGAGCTGGTAACCATGGTAAACAGAGGGTATCTAAGCCGCGCTGTCCCTAGTTACCCACTATGTACCTTGGATACCAGCCTGTAAGTGGAGAAAACAGGTAACCGGGGTATACATTGGGTAACTAGGCACTGGATGCTGCCTAGATACCCGCTGTTTACCATGGTTACCAGATTGCTCCCGCTTACCGCACCCTTGCAGCGGGAGCTAGACATCGTGGAAAGAATATTTTATTCTTTTCCACGATGTCGCTGGTCCACTGGTTGCTGGTGAGTCTGCCTGTGTGACAGCTCACCAGCGATCAGTTCACGATGTGGCAGCGATCCAGCCTTTAGTTCGCACCATTCGTCATTGTTTGAGACGAAGTGGTCTTCATGGGAGACGACCAAGGAGGACACCATTGTTGAAAAATAATCATAAAAAAAGTCAGACTGGAATTTGCCAAATTACATATTGACAAGCCACAAAGCTTCTCGGAGAATGCCCTATGGACCGATGAGACAGCAATGGAACTTTTTGATAAGGCACATCAGCTCTATGTTCAGAATATTGTCCCTACTGTGAAACATGGAGAAGGCTCTGTTATGTTCTGAGGCTGCTCTACTGCATCTGGCACAGGGTGTCTTGAATCTGTGCTGGGTTCAATGAAATCTCAAGACTATCAAAGGATTCTAGAGAGAAATATGCTGCCTAGTGTCAGAAAGCTTGATCTTAGTCACAGGTCATGGGTCTTGCAACAGGAAAATGACCCAAAAGACACAGCTAAAAAAACACAAGAATGGCTAAGAGAAAAACATTGGACTATTCTGAAGTGGCCTTCTATGAGCCTTAACCTAAATCCTATTGAGCATCTATGGAAAGAAATGAAACATGCTGGCTGGAAAAGCCATGAGTATAAGGATAACTTTACATGCCACAAATGCGGCGAGAAATATTGACGGCGATATGTCGCCCTGGAATTATTGCCGTCAAAATTCCTCCCAATTGCAGCGTGTCATTTGGGAATTTGGCGTCAATATGTTGCCTCGCCCTGGTCGCCTGATTTTGGAGCAGTGCTCTGAAATCAGGCGACCGTGGCGAGGCGACATATCGCCACCAAATTCCCAAATTGGAAGGAATTTTGACGACGATAATTCCAGGGCAACATATCGCTATCAATATTTCTCGCCGCGTTTGTGGCGTGTAAGGGTACCCTAAGTTTCATTGCTCAAATATTACACCACAATATTTCCATATTAAAATGTATAATTCATGTCAGTGTATCAAATAATCAAATAATAGGTGTACAAAGATGACAGACGGGGGCGTTCTGATGTTTTGGGTTGCCATGAAAACCTATCAGCTTTTCATGAAATGAAAAACAGAGTTCCTCACTTCTTCTAACCACATAGATGTCAAAGTTGCTATTGATTGTGGAATTTAACTGGTTAAGTAGCTTGGATCTGAGTTCTCATCAGTTGTGGCTATTGCAGAAAAGCGACAATGAAATTATACAGCTAATGTCCAATTAATACAATATATTCCAATTATGGCCTCTTTGCAATTAAGAAATTTTTCATATTTGCAAATTCTCATAGAATTATAGAATCATGTCACATATCGTGTGATGTTTCGGCTCATCCCAAGCCTTGATCTCACGGTCACTAAAGGAAACAAGGAAATACCGTAGATATATAAACACAATAAAACCAACACAATAATAGCATTGTAATGTATAGATAGTTCTAATGTAACACGTATGTTATAGGTTTAACGTTTATTTCGTGGAAAACTACAATTTCATGTCACCAAATAATCATATGTAAGAACAATGAAAGGTAAAAAGTGAATTTTAATTGCAATTCTGGTGTAGAATGACAGAAAATGGGGCATCTATAACTAAAATAAAGGAGACACAAAGAGGCGCAGATTGTGCCTTATCACTGGTGACACACTAAATGGTAGCTTAAATGTAGCTTGCTCACCTGGATAGGTTGTGATAACCCACAACCAGCTTAAACGCTTGAATGACAGCTGCTGCAGAACCTCCACCAACTCACAAAACGCGGGAAAACAGATAGTTCAAACAGGAATGGGGTCTCACGGCCCACGCTGCTGCTTCAAAACATGCACTGGAAGGACATTGCTTTCTCCATCACCTCCTTTATTCCTCCACAGATGACCAACGCGTTTTGGTGCACACCTTGCACCTTCCTCAGGGTTCCTCAAGGAAAATGGGGCATTGCTAGACAAAAAATTAATTGGTTTAGATAACATTCAATTATTGTAAATGTGAAACCACAATGTTATACAATTATATATACAGATGTATCTCAATGAATTAGAATATCATCAAAAAGATAATTTATTTCAGTAATTCAATACATAAAATGAAACACATACATTACATAGAGTCATTACAAACAGAGTGATCTATTCCAAGTGTTTATTTCTGTAAATGTTGATGATTATGGCTTACAGCCAATGAAAACCTAAAGGTCATTATCTCAGAAAATTAAAGTAGGGAGGATTAAGGATTAAAAAGCACAAGACATTAAAGGGTGAATATAGTATTTCGCGCGTACAGCAGCGGGATTGGTGAGAGGCAGCCGCGGATGTGATTGGTGGACTACTGCGCATGCCCAGGGAACCCGGAAGACGCCGGTCACCGGGATGTAGCGTGCATTACATGTGATGGGTGAGTCTGATGAAACAAAACACTTTAAATGTATTTAAAACACCTGTAGGCACTTTAGGGAATAATGTACTTATATGATGCACTGTAATAATAATATCACTTTAGCACAAGGCACTTTATAACTGTCAATGAGGTTAAAATACCTGAGAGTTTATGGCAATAATATAAGGTTGAAAACCACTGTAATAATGCACTTTATGGATAATTGTATGTAATAACACTAATGACTGGCACACTATATAAACCTAACACAAGTATGAGTTGTACACTGCTGGAAGAAGGTTCTTGGGGAACCGAAACGTTCAGTACATATGGGCCAATAAAGAAAGGCGTGATGTGCAAGATGGAGTGCTGTCCAATTTTTTGGTAACTAAGTGAATATAGTATTGATTTATTAGTCAACGCGTTTCAGGGCTCTCTGAAACACCCGGAGACATGGCAATATGATATTGATTTGTCCTGAACGGGCCAGGAAGCCCTGAATGGCGTTGACTAATAATCAATATTATATTCACCCTTTGATGTCTCATGGAATACGGCAGCATGGTATTTAACCCTTCATCCTCCCTTCTCTATACGCACCATGCTGAGGACTGCAGCAGCCGTGATCTGCTTTTAGAGTGGTTGTGACTCTCACAACCACACAGGGTGAAGCCTCTGATACCTATTTAGGTAATATTTTATCTCTCAGACCCTTTATCCTCCCTACTTTAATTTTCTGAGATAATGAGTTTTCATTGAGTTTTCATTGTGTGTAAGCCATAATCATCAACATTAACAGAAATAAATACTTGAAATAGATCACACTGTTTGTAATGACTCTAGTATATGCGTTTCACTTTTTCTATTGAATTACTGAAATAAATTGAGTTTGTGATGATATTCTAGGTCATTGAGATGCAGCTGTATCTCCTATTGAAAAAGGTTGGTAGCATGGTGGCAGAGGGAGTATATCCTGATTCACGGCCTATAAGGAAGCAAATCATGGAAAGTGCAGAGAGAAATAGTATAATGTTATAGCAAGATGAACACTTACACTGCTGACAGGGGTGAATAGAGCGATACGCTCATTTGTGAGTGGTGTGGAGGATGTGGTGTAAGAGTCTATTAAAACAGTGTAGTGGTCGGGAGTGATTGAGTGATAGTAGGCAGAGTTTAATCCAAACGTTACTATTACAAAAGGCTTCTCATAACATTATTGGATAAAGAATGTGTGAGGGAGGATAAGTTTACTGTATAATAAAGCCCTACGATGTAGTTCACATCATAGCAAATGGGATAAAATCCCACACCACCTCCACCCCTGGGAGGTTGAAGATGATCAGCATTATAAAAGGTACAGTAAAAAGGAAAACTATCAACAGAAGAGCTTCCTAATGACGAGATAACCAATCAATTACGAGTAATAGGGATAAGGGGCTGGAAGAATGTCAAAGTTTTTAAAAACTAAATAGGTGAATAAACATTCTACTCGTTTCAGGGTTCAACAACCACTTCATCAGGACAACCACAAGATGTACCTATCAACAGGGATAAAAGGCTGGAAGGGAACAAGAGGCGCACAATAGTGTTTATCTGTATGAGTGGAGTGATCTGAGTAAAAGAAACAGGCTCACTTGGGTTAGTTGTGATTCATCACAACTACTTGTAGTACATCTGATATCAGTGATATCCAGGGTCAACAGTATGCAGCAGTCTCCCCAAGTGTTGCAGATACACAAACTTGGACCAAGAAAAAGGGTTTTGGACCGTGTTCTAGTTTTAATGATGCCAATGAAGAATGTCAAAGTTTTTAAAAACTCAATAGGTGGTTTATTCTATGCGTTTCAGGGTTCAGCAACCCTTCCATCAGGACAACCACAAGTTTGTGGATCTGCAACACTTGGGGAGGCTGCAGCATACCGTTGATCCTGGATACCACTGATATCAGAAATGCAACAAGTACTTGTGACGAATCACAACTAACTCAGGTGAGCCTGTTTCTTTTACTGAGATCACTCCTCTCACACAGATAAACACTATTGTGTGCCTCTTGTTCCCTTCCAACCTTTTATCCCTGCTGATAGATACATCTTGTGGTTTTCCTGATGAAGGGGTTCTTGAACCCTGAAACTCGCAGATAAAACCACCTATTCAGTTTCTAAAAACGTTGGCGTTCTTCTTTGGCATCATTAAAACAGGAGCGTGGTCCAAAACCCTTTCCTCCTGTTACACGTTTGTGGATCTATTACGAATAATGAATGTTGAAGAATATAAATCACATAAAGAGTAAATAATGGTAAGGTAGAAGATATAATGAAAAATAAGGAAGAAAGAGGCATATAGCGTAAATAGCAAAGAGCTATAAGTAAAGGTAAGGAATAAGACTTGTCAATATGATGGACTGAATATGAAGTTCCTCATGGTGACAAGACAAAATTTGTCTAAAAGTGTGTGAAAAAAATTAAAATAAAATAACAAGATGGTAGAAAAAAAAGGAGGGAGATTGTAAGATAGAGGGTGAAAGGGAAGTGTGGGGATAATAAGAGAAGAGAAGGAAGGGTAAAGGGGAAGCCAGAGGGAAGGGGAGATGAGGAGTGGGGAGAGTCGGTGAGGATAGATAGAGGGAAAGAAAGAGTTCCTAAACTATGGCTTGGTTAGGGGTATACTACCTGTTTGCTGTTCAGTCGATTAGGGGAGTTCAACAAATCTGTTTAGGTAAGTAAAGTATACCAAATAAGCACAATTAACTTACTTCATAGAGATGTACATTTCTAAATAAATACCGTATATACTCGTGTATAAGCCGAGTTTTTCAGCACAAAAAATGTGCTGAAAAGTCCCCCCCTCGGCTTATACACGAGTCATACGTGTATACAGTAGCCCCAGCGGTATACAGCTCCTCCCCCCCGTGGCATACAGGGCCCCCCCTTGCTGCCGCACACCTGTAAAGTAAAACATCATTATACTTATCCCTGTCACTGTCGCCGCTCGGTCTCCGCGCTCCTCTGGGTCTTCATGCTTCCTCCTCCAGCGCACAGGAAATGACGTCATTGTCTGTGCGCTGGAGGAGGAAGCATGAAGACCCGGAGGAGCGCGGAGACCAAGCAGCGACAGTGACAGGGATAAGTATAATGATGTCTTACTTTACAGGTGTGCGGCAGCAAGGGGGGGCCCTGTATGCCACGGGGGGAGGGGGGGAAGCTGTATACCGCTGGGGCTACTGTATAAACTGCTGGGGCCTGTATATACCACGGGGGGGCTGTATACCGCTGGGGCTGCTGTATATACTGCTGGGGCCTGTATATACCACTGGGGAGGCTGCTGTAAACTACCACTGGGGAGGCTGCTGTATACTACCACTGGGGAGGCTGCTGTATACTACCACTGGGGAGGCTGCTGTATACTACCACTGGGGAGGCTGCTGTATACTACCATTGGGGAGGCCTGTATACCACACTGCTCTGGGCTGTATACCTGTGCTGGGGTCCACCCTCGGCTTATACATGAGTCAATAGGTTTTCCCAGGTTTTGGGGGCAAAAGTAGGGGGGTCGGCTTATACACGGGTCGGCTTATACACGAGTATATACGGTAAACTATCTCTAATATTATATCAGTATCTGATACTCTGACACCCATTAGTTGGCGCCATATGTGTCATCTGAATATTTTGCTCAGAACTCTTATTCATAGAAGCCTTAATTTAAAAAAAGGCTTAGCTATAGTTAGCTATTATTAGTTTATTCTTCTGTGCAAATCATGGAGATATCCGTCATCCATGACTTTGTATGCTGATTTTATTTTAAGTAATTTTATGCAGGCCAGATTTTACAAATGATGAGATCGTGCTAAGGAAACAGTGTTTTACACACAAACAAATGTTATTTTACAGTAGTTCTTGGTTTCCAGTTTGTACATTTTTATGTCTCTAGAATGACTGCATAATGTATGGTTTCAATTAGATCAGGATCCCATGTTAAGATTTAAGTACTACTACTCTCTACAGCATTTGAAATCGTCTTTTAGATACTGTATCATACAATCATAGAATCATAGAATGGTGGTGTTGGAAGGGACTTTCTGGGTCATCTCGTCCAAGCTCCTGCTCAAAACAGGATTCACTAAATCATCTCAGACAGTCTGTCCAGCATCTGTATGAAGACTACCAATGAAGAGGAACTCACTACTTCTCATGGCAGCCTGTTCCACTCATTGATCACCCTGTCAAATAGGTTTTTCTAATATCTAATATGTGTCTCTTCCCATTCAGTTTCATCCCATTGCTTCTAGTCTTTCCTTGTGCAAATGAGAATAAAGCTGATCCCTTTACTGTGTGTCAGCCCTTGAGATAGTTGTAGAAAGCTAGTGTCTCCTCTCAGTCTTCTTTTTGGCAAGCTAAACATTCAAAAATCCTTTAACCGTTCCTCATAGGACATGATTTGTAGACCGGTCACCATTCTGGTCGATCTTCTCTGCACTTGCTCCAGTTTGTTGATGTATTTTTTAAAATGTGGTGTGCAGAACTGGACACAATATTCCAGATGAGGTCTGCTCAAAGAGGAGTAGAAGACGATAATGACTTTACATGGTCTAGACTTTATGCTTCTGTTAATACATCCCAAAATAGAGTTTGCCTTTTTTGGTGCTGCATCACACTGTTGACTCATGTTCAGTCTGTGATATATTAGTATACCCAAGTCTTTTTCACACGTGTGTTGATTAACCCTATTCCTTCCCATTCTGCGTGTGGGTTTTTCATTGTTTTTTCCCAGATGTAGAACTTTACAGTTCTCCCTGTTGAAAAACATTCTGTTAGTTGCTGCCCACTGTTGCAGGTTTAGATCTTTTTGAATCCTCTATCTCTTCTCTAGTATTAGCTATCCATCCTAGCTTTGTGTTATCGGGCAAATTTAATCAGTTTACCCTCAACTCCATCATCCAAATCATTGATAAAGATGTTGAACATCACAGGGCCCAGGACATAGCCCTGTGGTCCCTTATTTGAGACATTCTTCCAAATGGATGTGCAGCCATTTATGGCCACTCTTTGGGTCCAATCACTAAGCCAGTTATCAATCCACCTAACAGTTGCCTTGTCCAATTCATACTTAGTTATGATTTCAATAATGATGGTATGAGATACTTTGTCAAATGCTTTGCTGAAGTAAAGATATACATATCCAGTCTGGAGAAAAAAAGAAGAAAGAATAGCGGCACTCACCGGTTTGATGCACAGTCGTTCATTACACCTAGCCCGGCAGGCTGGTGTGTAGCGGTACAGGGAGAGGGAGTGGGGGATGGTGGACCACCGTCCCCCACTCCCTCTCCCCGCACCGATACACACCAGCCTGCCGGGCTAGGTGTAATAAAGGACTGTGCATCAAACCGGTGAGTGCCGCTGTTCTTTGTTCTTTTTTTCTCCTGACTGGATATTTATACCGCTGCTAATAAGCGTTCAACACCGTGCACAAGGAACTAGAAAGGCTGTTATACAGAGCAGCCAGAGTCTGCTCCTGTTCCTCGGAGTGCCCGGTTACCCCTACTTTGGAAAAAAGATATACATATCTACTGTTTTTTCCTGATTCACCCAGTCAGTGATTCTGTCATAGAAGGAAATTAAGTTAGTTTGACATGAATTATTAGTTATAAACCCATGCTGGCTTTGGTTAATCACTTCATTTTCATTCAGATACTTGCATATATGTTGATTAATAATTTGCTCAAAGATCTTTCCTTGGTATGGAAGTCAGACTCACAGGCCTGTAATTCCCTGGGTCCACTTTCTTCCCTTTTGAAAGAAAGGGACAACATTTGCTCTTCTCCTGTCGTCTAGGACTTCTCCTGTTCTACAAGAATTTTCAATGATTATGGAGAGTGGTTCAAAACTTTTCTCTGCTTCAGTACACTGGGTGTAATTCACCTTGACCTGGAGACTTGAATTAATTTATGTTAACTAGACTGGATTCTTCTATTCCTTTAACATTACAGTGAAGATCAGTTGATGTTAGATTTACTTTCTGAAAAAAAAAAACAGATGCAAGATAGAAAATTAAAAGTTTGGCCTTCTCAACATCATTTTTTTTAACACTTCACCATTTTCTTTCTGTAAAAATCTTATAGTATCTTTGACTTTTATTTTACTTTTGACATACCCCTAAAATCCTTTTTTATTGCCTTTAACCTCTCTTGCAAGCTTTAATTTATTATCAGTTTTAGCTAATCTGATGCGTGCTCTGCAGCTTCTGCAGATTGCATTGTAGTCTTCTTTAGATTTACCTCCCTCTTTCCATTTGATAAGCATTTCTTTCTTCCTTTTTAGCATGTGTTTTAGTTCTGTGTTCATCCATCCTGGTTTCCTTAAGGCTGCCTTCACATTTGCGTATGGGAAGGCAGCGTATTGCTGCGTTCCCATACGCAGTCAAACGCATGCGCACTGCGTTCCTATGTTTAACATAGGAACGCATGGTGCCTGCGTTTGCTACGTTCGGGTGCGGATGCGGACGATATCTGCTGCTTCCGGTGTCCAGCATCCGCACCCGGGACGCAGCATGTTGGGTTTTTTTGTGCGTTTGGGGAGCTTGGACAATCAGCAAGCGTCCCCAAGCGCACAAAAAATGCATTGGCTTCAATGGGTCCGCAGTGTCCTCTGCATGACACCGCAGGAGAACGCTGCGGACCCATTGAAAAATCTCCCGGTGGCCGCCGGTGATGTCACAGGAGCTCACCGACGGCCACCGGGAGATCAGCTGACCCTCTGCTGTCCTCCTCCTCCCCGGCCGCCTGTAATCTCCTAGCGATGTCGGCGGGGAGAACAGCTGATCTGAAAGCTGTTTGAATCTTCCCGCGCCGACATCTCCTCTCAGTGTCGGCGCGGGAAGATTCAAACAGCTGTAAAAGATCAGCTTTTCTCCCCGCCGACAGTCCCGGAGCTTACCGGCGGCCGGGGGGCGGAGATCTCCGGCGCTGATCTCCACCCCCGGCCCGCCCCCGGACAGCGCCGATTGGCTGCCGGGCTCCATAGTGATGTGTCCGCAGGCGGACATTATCCGCTGCGGACACATCATTTGGACCCTGCTTTTGACAGCGTTTGTGTCTGCATGCCATCAGCATGCAGACACAAACGCTAATGTGAAGCCAGCCTAAGTGCTTCCTATTTTTCCTTCTTTTCCTCCTTTTAATGTGCTTTGAGAATACAATTTTTAAAAATTTCCTATCCTTCCTGAACATTTCTGTCCTTAAGGACATCTAGCCATTAGATCACTCCTTTCCTCTTTCTGAGTCCCTTAAAATCTGCCTTTCTGAAATTTAACCTTGAAGTCTAAGTCTGCACAGGTCTTCCTCTAGTTATCTAAAATTCTACACTGTGGGCCATTTATATGGATACACCTAAATAAAATGGGAATGGTTGGTGATATCAACTCCCTATTTGTGTCAAATTAGTATATGGAAAGGCAAAAACTTTTCCAGATGGGGGGTGACCATGTTGGCCATTTTGAAGTCAGCCATTTTGGATCCAACTTCATTTTTTTCAACGGGAAGAGAGTCATGTGACACATCAAACTTATTGAGAATTTCATGGGAAAAACAATGGTGTGTGTTGTTTTAACGTAACTTTATTCTTTCGTGAGTTATTTTCAAGTTTCCCTTTGTTTACAGCCATTGACATTTCGCAGAGGTTAACACGTGAGGAGCAGATAGAAATTGTTTGTGTTGATGTCTGGTGAACCCAGTACCTGGGTCATTGCAGCAGATTTCAATGCAAGACACCCTACGACACCACCCATCTCACATGCTACAGTTAGCAAACTGCTTGCCAAATTTCGTGAAACAGGTTAAGTGTTGGATTTGCCAAAATGTGGATGCAAGAAAACTGTCACTAATGAAGAAACATCAGTGGCTGTCCTAGCTTCATTTAGCAAGAGCCCACAGTGTAGCACTCTCCGCATGTCATTGGAGAGTGGCATCAATCGAACATACCTTCGGCGGATATTAGTTACTTACAGAATCCAGCTGATGCGGCTCCTCAATGAGGATGACCCAGATTGGAGCGCTGAATCTGCAAAATAGGCAAAACAAAAATTGGAACAGGATCCTCAGTTTACACAAAACATTATGTTCAGTGATGAGGCAAACGTTTTTGTGAATGGTGAAGTTAACAAACAAAACCACCACTATTGGTCTGACACTAAGCCACAGTGAATAGATCCCTCCAAGACTGTTGAACATAAAAACTTATGGTATGGTGTGGTACATGGGGTACAAAGATAGTAGGGCCATTCTTCATCAATGGAAACCTCAATGCCACTGGATATATAAAATTGCTACATGATGATGTGTTACCCTCTTTATGCACTGAAGATGGTGCGTTCCCTGAGTTTTTCAAGCAAGATGATGCACCACCACATTATGGGTGTCATGTTTGAGCATTGCTACATTAACATTTTCCTGAAAAGTGGATTGGTCGTTGTGGGCCAGTTGAATGGCCACCAAGGTCTCCCTATCTGACCCCCTTAGACTTTTATCTGTGGGGTCATCTGAAGGCAATTTTCTATGCTGCGAAATACGAGATGTGCAGCATCTGAAACAACAGATGCTGGAAGCCTGTGCTAGCATTTCTTCTGCGGTGTTGCTATCAGTGTGTCAAGTGTGGGAGAAGAGGGTTGCATTGACAATCCAACACAATGGGCAGCACTTTGTACACATTTTATAAGTGGTCATAAACTTGTAAATAACTCATGAAAGAATAAAATTACAAAAAAACCAAGCACACCATTGTTTTTCATATGAATTTCTCAATAGGTTTGATGTGTCACATGACCCTCTTCCCATTGAAAAAATAAAGCTGGATCCCAAATGGCCAGCTTCAAAATGGCCGCCATGGTCACCACCCATCTGGAAAAGTTTTCCCTCTTCCATATACTAATGTGTCACAAACAGGAAGTTGATATCACCAACCATTCCCATTTTATTTAGGTGTATCCATATAAATTGCCCACCCTGTATAATAGCTTGGTCACTGCCTCCTAGCCACCCTTACCTCTTTAACAATTTCCTTCCTGTTTATAAGGATTAGCAAATTTTATGCTTTATGCTACCAGTTTGTAAGTAGGTGTAAGGCACCACTGCTCCTTCACTCTGCAATCCACTGTTACTATGGTAGAATGTACTATGGAAAAAAATTGAGTGATGTAAAATGTATTACATTGTATATAGCGTATTAAGGTGTATTGTTGCCATCTAGTGGGACTGCTCCCCTGATTTCCTCAGAAAGAGAAAGTGTGGCGCCCCTCTGGCGGGACGCTACAGGGAGGTACTGCATCCCAAATAGAAGGTGTAGTGCCTCCATAGTCACAGGTAGAGGGGGAAGCTACAGAGTCTGTAACTAAAACCACAAAATCTCAATCACAGCCACTCTAGCACCAGGGACTGTATATTCAGTAGGTCCCAGGGGGGTAGAGCTTAGCAGAGTGGTAGACATGACATAAAAGAAAGTGACAGTTGACGGTGTGAGAAGAGCAGCAGAGATGGACGTAGGGGACCCTGTGGGCATGACAGGAGGCACCTCTAAACTGAGAGTTGACCCAGACAATGAAGGAGACACTCCAGGACTGGTGGGAGCTGGCTGGAGAGTCCAGGTCAATACCGGTAAACCAGAACTGAGGTGGTTTGTTAAGGTTCATTCCAAACTGCTGACCGGCAGGCTGTGGTCCTTATCAAGAAAGTGCCACAGCACCCATCAAAGTACTCCAACCTCTGTCCCATAGCTGGGTTCAAGATGCTGACAAGTATGAGAGACTTAAAGCAACAGGCCCGGGGACCAGAAATCAGACTCGAGTGGGAGTGTAAGGAGCCAAAAGAGCCCATAAAGGAACAGGACCAAGAAAATGTGGGATAGGCACCTCTGACAAACTCTATGGTAACCCCCAAAACCTGTGGCAACAAACCCTTGGCAAACTAGACTGTACCGTGTACCTATTGATCCATATGGTACCAGTAAAAGAACTGTTTGGGCTACTTGGTGTCTAGTATCCTTCATTCACCACTGCCGCCTGGAGAACCTACACAGAGCTAAGGACTACTACTCCTCTCATCCTCCCCGCTGCCCTGAGGTAAAACTCTGCCTGTGTGGAGCTGTACTACCCAAAACTGCATGACCATCAACTCAGTGGCCGGCTGCAGCGCTGGTAACCACATTACCAGGTACCACAGGTGGCAAAACGTATAATAATCCCCCATCCCAAATAGTTTTCCCCTCAGCCATTGAGTGTCCAAAGCATGGGATCGGGACCCAACCAGCCGTAATCCCCACTACAGTAGCAACATGTCCCGGTATCCGAGTACCCGCTACCCTGTCGACCGACTCAAAAGTGTTAAGAGTAAGTTAGTCCACCCACTAGGGGTGGGGTGAAGGAGTTAAAACTAGGTCTCCGCCATCCTGTGTTTTGAGATACAGTGAGGCAAAGTTAGTGAAAGTCGCTTTTGTGGGAGGTGTGGCAAGTGGAAGACCAATGTTGAATTTAGATAGACCCTCTTGGCCAACTCCAGGCCGTTGAACAAGTGGATCTCGTGAAGAGAAAGATCAGAGCAGGTTGCCATCAACAATTACCAGGTTTGAGCTCCACAGAGCATCTTCCCTGGATAGCAACTGCCAAACACTGGCTACCACACTGAAAAATCTTTAGTTGAGGCCCGAGTGAGCGGATCTGATTCAATAGTAGATTATCCAGCTTCACTGGCTGTCCTTAGCTAATCCCTGTGGGTGGGATGGCATCATAGCCATGCAGGACTGTATGACCTTGCTAAAGCACACCAGTGAGGTTAAAGGGATTATGAGTAAAGTGAAAGTATGTTTTGAATAACCTGTAGGTGAATATGTTAGAGCTAAGAGATGCTAAGAGATGCACAAAAGACGTACCGTATATACTCGTGTATAAGCCGACCCGTGTATAAGCCGACCCCCCTACTTTTGCCCCCAAAACCTGGGAAAACCTATTGACTCGTGTATAAGCCGAGGGTGGACCCCAGCACAGGTATACAGCCCCCAGCAGTGTGGTATACAGCAGCCTCCCCAGTGGTATATACAGCAGCAGCCCCAGTGGTAGTATGCAGCAGCCCCAGAGGTATATACAGCAGCCCCAGTGGTAGTATACAGCAGCAGCCCCAGTGGTAGTATACAGCAGCAGCCCCAGTGGTATATACAGCAGCAGCCCCATTGGTATATACAGCAGCAGCCCCAGAGGTAGTATACAGCAGCCCCAGAGGTAGTATACAGCAGCCCCAGTGGTAGTATACAGCAGCCCTTAGGTAGTATACAGCAGCCCCAGAGGTATATACAGCCCCAGAGGTATATACAGCAGCCCCAGTGGTAGTATACAGCATACAGCAGCCCCAGAGGTATATACAGCCCCAGAGGTATATACAGCCCCAGAGGGATATACAGCAGCCCCAGTGGTAGTATACACCAGCCCTTAGGTAGTATACAGCAGCCCCAGAGGTATATACAGCCCCAGAGGTATATACAGCTGCCCCCCCATATCAGTATACAGGCCCCCCCTTGGGTAGTAATCGTGTAAAGGAAGAGATTAGTATACTTATCCCTCCGCTGTCCCGCTGCCGCTGTCCCGGCGCCGCCATCGCGCTCTTCCGTCTTCATCCAGCGTCTTCCGTCTTCTTCCGGCTTCCTCCTCTGGGGACAGCGGAGGGATAAGTATACTAATCTCTTCCTTTACAGGATTACTACCCAAGGGGGGGCCTGTATACTGATATGGGTGGGCACTGTATACTGTATAAATTGTATACAGTATACAGTGACTCGCGTATAAGCCGAGGGGGGACTTTTCAGCCCAATTTTTGGGCTGAAAAACTAGGCTTATACGCGAGTATATATGGTACTTAAATAAATACTCCACTATATACATTTTTTAAATAGAGGATACACAACACATACATTAAATCAAGCCAAAAAAATAGGCAATTCCAAATCATAAGAACAAAACCTCACACAACAAAATAATTTTGACAAGCATACTAAAAATAAACCTATAATTTTTTATACACAATTTTTTCTTCAGAATTTGTGGTATAGCCTGATGAAGAGGCCATAGTGTCTCGAAAGCTTGCTTTGCTTTTTCTTATTACCTTTTCAGTTAGCCATTAAAAGATATCTTTGAGTTTTTACTATCAGTCACCGTGTGATCATAGAAATAAAAGTAGAAATGAAAATAATAATGAGAACTGGCTGTCCGCAAATGGTTCATTTAAATATGGAACACAAAATCATGTGGTTTATCCACTTATATGATGGATACTATAACATGTAAATCTACTTCGGTTAAGCGTATAAAATTAATTACCGTATATACTCGTGTATAAGCCGAGTTTTTCAGCACAAAAAATGTGCTGAAAAGTCCCCCCTCGGCTTATACACGAGTCATACAGTGGTACCCAGTGGTATACAGCCCCCCATGATATACATGGCCCCCCCTTGCTTGTGGCAGACCAGTAAAGGAAGAGATCATTATACTTATCGTGTCACTGCCGCCGCTGCCGCTCTGTCACCGCCACCGCGCTATTCCGGGTCTTCATGCTTCCTTCTCCGGCGCACAGGAAATTACGTTATTGTCTGTGTGCCGGAGGAGGAAGCTTGAAGACCCGTAATAGCGGGGTGGCGGCGACAGAGCGGCGGCGGCAGCAGCGACACGATAAGTATAATGATCTCTTCCTTTACAGGCCTTCCACAAGCAAGGGGGGGCCCTGTATACCACTGGGTACCGCTGTATACAGCTGGGGCTGCTGTATACACAGCTGGGGCCCTGTATACCACTGGGTACCGCTGTATACAGCTGGGGCTGCTGTATACACAGCTGGGGCCCTGTATACCACTGGGTACCGCTGTATACAGCTGGGGCTGCTGTATACACAGCTGGGGCCCTGTATACCACTGGGTACCGCTGTATACAGCTGGGGCTGCTGTATACACAGCTGGGGCCCTGTATACCACTGGAGCTGCTGCTGTATACACCACTGGGGCTGCTGCTGTATATACCACTGGGGCTGCTGCTGTATATACCACTGGGGCTGCTGCTGTATACACCACTGGGGCTGCTGCTGTATATACCACTGGGGCTGCTGCTGTATACACCACTGGGGCTGCTGCTGTATATACCACTGGGGCTGCTGCTGTATACACCACTGGGGCTGCTGCTGTATATACCACTGGGGCTGCTGCTGTATACACCACTGGGGCTGCTGCTGTATACACCACTGGGGCTTCTGCTGTATACACCACTGGGTCTGCTGCTGTATATACCACTGGGGCTGCTGCTGTATATACCACTGGGGCTGCTGCTGTATATACCACTGGGGCTGCTGCTGTATATACCACTGGGGCTGCTGCTGTATACACCACTGGGGCTGCTGCTGTATATACCACTGGGGCTGCTGCTGTATATACCACTGGGGCTGCTGCTGTATACACCACTGGGGCTGCTGCTGTATATACCACTGGGGAGGCTGCTGTAACACTGCTGGGGCCTGTGTATACCACTGGGGAGGCTGCTGTATACCACACTGCTGGGGGCTGTATACCTGTGCTGGGGTCCACCCTCGGCTTATACACGAGTCAATAGGTTTTCCCAGGTTTTGGGGGCAAAAGTAGGGGGGTTGGCTTATACACGGGTCGGCTTATACACGAGTATATACGGTAATTAATAATTAATATTATTTATGTTGTAACTGATAAAGCTTGCAAAAATGCAATAATAATATATAATATAATATTAATAGATACAATATGTAGGCTATTCTGGCACCCTCACTCTATGCTTACGAAGAACTAGTTGACAGGTAAACCCTTTCCCATCGATGCATTGACTTGGGCGTGGGGGTCCTTTTCAACTTTTATTGATAGGATCAGTGTAAATCTACAAGAAACAAGTGAAAATACTCAGTACAATATACAGAATATCTGAGATACATACCATTACATTTGTTACAGGACACAACATAATTGTAATTTGTAATTGCACAACATGATGAGTACACAATAGCTATAACAGCAGAAAACGACTTGATGATAAACACGTAGAACAGACTAGCTACATTATACAATTTGGTGGGTTCTAGCAAGGGAATCATAACAACTCACCGACTGTGCTATGTAGAAGTAAACAAACAGAAGAGCTGAAATCCAGAGAAAGAGATCAGCTTGCCAGGATGTCAGCATCCATAAAGTTATAATGGGTGATGCTGAAGAAGAAGTGGGCAAGGCAAATGCAAAGGATGATGGGAAACTGCAGAAGCCTTGATGAGCAAAATTAGATTGCACAGTAACCAATGTAGTAAGAGAACATTGTCAACAAATAAGTTGGATAAGTTATCATCACTGGAAAATAACTCAATGTTGTCAATACCTAAAATTCAGCAAAGCATAATAAAACTAATTATACATAGGCTATAATACACACATTCTCAGAAAACGCATATCTGAAGATATACAGTTGTGGCCAAAAGTATTGACACCCCTGCAATTCTGTCAGATAATACTCAGTTTCTTCCTGAAAACGATTGCAATCACAAATTCTTTGGTATTATTATCTTCATTTAATTTTTCTTCAATGAATAAACACAAAAAGAATTGTCCTAAAGCCAAATTGGATATAATTCCACACCAAACATAAAAATGGGGGTGGAGAAAAGTATTGGCACTGTTAGAAAAATCATGTGATGCTTCTCTAATTTGTGTAATTAGCAACACCTGTAACTTACCTGTGCCACCTAACAGGCGTTGGCAATAACTAAATCACACTTGCAGCCAGTTGACATGGATTAAAATTGACTCAACCTCTGTCCTGTGTCCTTGTGTGTACCACATTGAGCATGGAGAAAAGAAAGAAGACCAAAGAACTCTCTGAGGACTTGTGAAACCAAATTGTGAGGAAGAATGAGCAATCTCAAGGCTACAAGTCCATCTCCAAAGACCTGAATGTTCCTGTGTCTACCGTGCGCAGTGTCATCAAGAAGTTTAAAACCCATGGCACTATGGCTAACCTCCCTAGATGTAGACGGAAAAGAAAAATTGACAAGAGATTTCAACGCAAGATTGTGCGGATGGTGGATAAAGAACCTCAACTAACATCCAAACAAGTTCAAGCTGCCCTGCTGTCCGAGGGTACAACAGTGTCAACCCGTACTATCCGTCGGCGTCTGAATGAAAAGGGACTGTATGGTAGGATACTCAGGAAGACCCCACTTCAGCAGGACAATGACCCAAAACACACTTCAAAAAGCACTAGAAAATAGTTTGAGAGAAAGCACTGGAGACTTCTAAGGTGGCCAGCAATGAGTCCAGACCTGAATCTCATAGAACACCTGTGGAGAGATCTAATAATGGCAGCTTGGAGAAGGCACCCTTCAAATATCAGAGACCTGGAGCAGTTCGCCAAAGAAGAATGGTCTAAAATTCCTGCAGAGCATTGTAAGAAACATGCGCGGAGCCGGGCCGATCACGTGATCGGCCCCATAATGCACTAGGGCCGATCACGTGACCGACCCCATAATGCACCGCGGCGGAAGTGACGTCCGGCCGGTGCTTAGAACTACAAACATGGCGGCAGATTACAAAGACCTGGGGGCAGAGAGGGCCCTGAATAATGCCGCCCAGCGGGGCGTGCATTACAACATGGAGGAGTGCTGTGGAAGCGTGGCCACGCCTACCCAGTCCCCTAACCACGGGGACTGCAGTAAGTTCAGACTTAATTTACACATGTTTAATAGGGAGACTTTAGATAAGAAAGGGAGAGATAGGGAGCTGCTAGGAAGGTGTAGGGACAGCTAGAGATAGTGTAGGCACTTAAAATCAGGTGACAGGTTCCCTTTAAGATAAAATAATTTACCAAAAGAGAACATAGAGAGTACTTATGAATGCTAAAATAATGATTTTATTAATAATCGTTAAAATTTCAGAAAATAATAAAATGAAATCAAAGAATCTGCTGCTAAAGAGTGCAGGGACATGAACAATTAATCACCAAAATGGGCCACAAAAAATCAACACTATTAATTAATTAAAGGGATATATGGAAAACCTTTTCCAGCTCAATTTTTCAGAATATAATTGCTTTTATAGAGCAGACTACCATATAAATCCTACATGAGGTACAACTAAAGAAATTCCAACTGAAATAATCCCATAAAGATCTGGTACAGACCAGAGTAACAACAATGCAAGAATGTAAGTGTGACAGGTATGAAAAGGATAGTCAGGATCATAGCATTACTGAGATAGATATATAGAAGTGGCATGAGATGTTTTACTCGCTAGTCCCCACTGCCTCGATGCACTTTTCAGTATATGTTCTTCCTGATGCGCCTCCTGGTAAAATAAAATAATCCTTTTCTGTATTTTATCATTATTTTTTTCCTTCAATGCTATGGACATGTTGCTGGATATACCCCTATCCTTTTGTATATGTTCCTGTGCAAATCTTTGTGTAACTAATCAATAATTATTAGAAGATTGTTGCTAAAGATGGGCAAAGTTATCCAAAAGCATAAAAGTCATCCAGCCTCGACAAGGTGACCTCATTTTTGATGGTCTCTATTGCATTTGTGGTGAGGAAGTTTGGGAATTTATCATTAGAGGAACGTTTTAAATAAATGTTCTGGAAACTGCATAGCCATCATTTATATGAAATATATCAAAGTGTTGCATGATGCTTGATATATTTGGAGCATCTATACATATAGTTAGGTAAAAAATATTTGGACAGTGAAACAAGTTTTACTATTTTAGCTGTTTACTAAAACATATTCTAGATGCAGTTATATAATCAACATGGGCTTATAGTGCAGACTCTCATCTTTAATTTTAGAGTATTCACATCCTAATTAGAGAAAGGGCTTAGGAATTACAGCTCTATACTATGTAGCTACCTCATTTTCAAGGGACCAAATGTAATTGCACAATTAATTCAAAAGCTATTTAATGGGCTGCATTGGCTATTTCCTTGTCAATCCGTAAATCGTTAATCAAGTAAAAGGTCTGGTGCTGACTCCAGATTTGGCAGTTGGAATCTGTGTATGTGAACCAACAACATATGGTCAAAGGAGGTCTCAATGGAAGAGAACACCATTAGGTGAAAAAAAAGAAATCCATCAAAGAGATAGCAGAAATGTTAGGAGTGATCAAATCAATTGTTTAGTAAATTCTGCACAAAGATAGTGCACTGGTGAGCTTAGGAACTCAAAAAGCCTAAACAGTCACAGAAGACAACATTACTGGATGATCACAGAATCCTTTCGTTTGTGAAGAAAAACCCCTTTACAGAATCCACCAAGTGAAGAACACTTACCTGGAAGCAAGTATTTCAGTGTCTCAGTCTTCCATAAAGAGAAGACTTCATGAGAGTAAATAAATAGCGTTTACCACAAGTTGTAAACCATTATTCGGCTTTAGCGACAGATATGTTAGCTTTGATTTTGCGAAAAAAAAATCTAAAAATGCCAGTCCAGTTCTGGAAAAGCAATCTTTGGAAAGATGAAACTAAGATCAACTTATGCTAGAAAGATAGGAAGAAACAAGTATGGAGAAGGTTTGGAACAGTTTGTGATCAAAAGCACCCAATATCCTTTGTAAAACATGGTGGAGGCAATGTGATGACATCCATGGCTTCCAGTGGTCATGGGTCACTAGTGTCTCTTGATGCTTTGAATCTATTAAACCATCTTTTAAATCTTGGTTATCTTAAAGGGATTTTTTCAAATGTGGAACAAGCAAGGACCTGCTCACATGCCAACATCACTAAGACCTATTCTAACCACAATTAAAGTAAGGAACTTGATTCATTGTAACACAGGGAATGTAGTATATACTATAGAATGTACACTGTGCAAACTCCCATATGTTGACTTCTAGAAGTCTGAAAAAACGCATATCGGAGAATATCACAAATGTAATTACAATTAATCAATCTAGGAACATCTCACACTTTATTAATCATCACAATTGATCTACCGCACATTGAAAAATTTGTGGTATAAAAAGGGTATTAAAATCTTGTAGAGGAGGAGACCATAGAAGACATTTACTTACCCAAGAGACATATTGGATCTTCAACTTGGGATCATGTGCTTCGAATGGTCAATCTGCACAGGGACATTCTTTTTCATTCTTGAAATATAGGCATCCTCACCTGTATGTTTGTGTAATTATTATAATTATATCTTCATTTATTAACATGTTTCTATTGATGCTTTTTAATCATTGTTGCTGTTAAAATTACACCTTTCTTCGGTAATATGCATTCACTGATGTTGTGAAATCATTGATCTCTGTCCTGCAACTAGTTACATTTTTCTACATACCGTATATACTCGCGTATAAGCCGAGTTTTTCAGCCCAAAAATTGGGCTGAAAAGTACCCCCCTCGGCTTATACGCGAGTCAGTGCTGTATACCGATGTATACATCGGTACATACCGATGTATACATCGGTATACAGCAGCCCCCGCATCCCCAGTAATGCAGGGCCCCCCAGGGTCTCTCCGGTCACCTGTAAAGCAAGCTATATTTATCAGTGTCCCGCTCGCACCCGCCGCTGCCGACATCCACGATCCTCCATCTTCATGCGACTCCTCTTCCTGTTTCTGTGCGCGTCGCCGGCAATGACGTCATTCCCGGCGACGCGCACAGGAAACAGGAAGAGGAGTCGCATGAAGATGGAGGATCGTGGATGTCGGCAGCGGCGGGTGCGAGCGGGACACTGATAAGTATAGCTTGCTTTACAGGTGACCGGAGAGACGCTGGGGGGGGCCTGCATTACTGGGGCTGCCTGTATACTACCGCTGGGGCTGCTATATACCTCTGGGGCACTGTATACTACCACTGGGGCTGCTATATACCTCTGGGGCCCTGTATACTACCACTGGGGCTGCTATATACCTCTGGGGCACTGTATACTACCACTGGGGCTGCTATATACCTCTGGGGCCCTGTATACTACCACTGGGGCTGCTATATACCTCTGGGGCACTGTATACTACCACTGGGGCTGCTATATACCTCTGGGGCCCTGTATACTACCACTGGGGCTGCTATATACCTCTGGGGCACTGTATACTACCACTGGGGCTGCTATATACCTCTGGGGCCCTGTATACTACCACTGGGGCTGCTATATACCTCTGGGGCACTGTATACTACCACTGGGGCTGCTATATACCTCTGGGGCCCTGTATACTACCACTGGGGCTGCTATATACCTCTGGGGCACTGTATACTACCACTGGGGCTGCTATATACCTCTGGGGCCCTGTATACTACCACTGGGGCTGCTATATACCTCTGGGGCACTGTATACTACCACTGGGGCTGCTATATACCTCTGGGGCCCTGTATACTACCACTGGGGCTGCTATATACCTCTGGGGCACTGTATACTACCACTGGGGCTGCTATATACCTCTGGGGCCCTGTATACTACCACTGGGGCTGCTATATACCTCTGGGGCACTGTATACTACCACTGGGGCTGCTATATACCTCTGGGGCCCTGTATACTACCACTGGGGCTGCTATATACCTCTGGGGCACTGTATACTACCACTGGGGCTGCTATATACCTCTGGGGCCCTGTATACTACCACTGGGGCTGCTATATACCTCTGGGGCACTGTATACTACCACTGGGGCTGCTATATACCTCTGGGGCCCTGTATACTACCACTGGGGCTGCTATATACCTCTGGGGCACTGTATACTACCACTGGGGCTGCTATATACCTCTGGGGCCCTGTATACTACCACTGGGGCTGTATATACTACCACTGGGGCTGTATATACTACTGGGGCTGCGTGTATACTACCACTGGGGCTGCTGTATCTACCTCTGGGACTGGTGTATACCACACTGCTGGGGGCTGTATACTTGTGCTAGGGTCCACCCTCGGCTTATACACGAGTCAATAGATTTTCCCAGGTTTTGGGGGCAAAAGTAGGGGGGTCGGCTTATACACGGGTCGACTTATACACGAGTATATACGGTAATTTATAGATTTATTAGAATGTATTCTTTGTTATGGAATAAGTTCTTTAAGTAAATTCTAGGTAAGTTCTTTAAGTTACATTATCGGTGTCAATTTTGATTTGCAAATTCCGTATTTGCATTTTTTAGGTGCTTTTTTATTGTTTTTTTATGTATATTGCAGAAATAATGTATCGCAGAAATATTGTATTTAATTTACATTTTTCATTAGGATATTGTTTAACTTGCATTCTGATCTTATCTTTGTTTAATAGCACCTTCAATTTGACCTGAATTGGAAGATATATAAATAACATACATTTCTGCAGGTCATCAGGACTTTTATATATTTCATAATGAAACTTTAGACTTTTTTTCTTTCTTAATCATTCCAAATGATCACTACATGTTATTAAATATTATAATAGGAGCTTCATTTAATTGCACATTTATTTGATTTTAATTGCACAAGTCTTCCTATTTAGATTGTCAGAAAGTGCTTTAGGAATTTCGATATAGACATTGTAACTACATTCCATATTTATTTATATATTTTTTTGATTTTGTACTGCATAATTATAGTATGTGATATCTGAATTCTCCATGTCCGTTATTTTCTGGCTGCTAGAGAATGACTTGATTGCTGATAATACGTAAATTGTGTTCCCACATCGTATATATGTGTCGCTTCCACTCTGCATTTCATACTTTTTTGTTTGAGGTTTTTTAAGGAGTTTTTGTTGGAGTAGTTTCAATTTGAATATGGTTTGCATTTGCAATCCTCCTTTTGACATGATGAGACTTTCAATTGCTTTTAACCTACACCTGAGGCTGGATGTATCCTTTTCATATGATTGCTGACACATCAGATTCAATTATGGAACAGGATATACACTGGAGATCAAAATTAGAGAACAATGTATGATCACTTGATTTTTTCAGACCGAATGTAATCTACATTGATGAACATTTGAAGGTTTTTGTGTAAGAGGAACACCATGCCACTAGAGCAGTGTTTTCAAAAACAACCCACATTTATTAAACTTTATTTTACACAAGGCATGATGATCATAATTAGAGAACAGCAATGACTGTAGCACAGAGAAAGATTAAAAGTAAATATTGTGAAGGTTAAAACAGTCACCAATCAGAAGGAAGTGTACAAGCCTTTGCTTTTTATGACCTCAGCACATCTGAGGCCGCAGGACATCACTAGTCTCTCACACTGCAATGGTGTGATTTTGGTCTCTTCCACAGGTCTGTGACTGTTGTGGGTATCTTGGCGATAACTTTGTCACCAAGGTTTTTCCAGAGGTTTTCTATTGGGTTTAGATCAGGACGGTGGGCGGATATTTCATTGTTTCAATGTTTTCTGCTTCAAGAAACTGCTTTACCTATTTTGCTGTGTTATAGGGGGCATTGTCCTGCATGTAAATTGCTGGCTGATTGAGTGCTGAACGCAAGTAAGGAACCTCGTGTTGCTGAAGAAAGTTCTGATACACGCTTGCATTCACTCTGCCATGTAATTGTATGAGAGGGCCAACCCGGCAGCAGAAAATATTCCCTAAACCATGATACTTCCTCCACCCTTTCACTAACTTCTTAACACACTTTGGATGCAGTGTTTCCCCAGTTTGTCAATGAAAATAATGTTTCCCATCAGACCCAATTAAACTAAACTTGCTTTCATTACAAGAATGAACTACGAACCACTCCTCCCCTCAACATGCTCCTCACTAATAGTGAATCCAGCCTTTTGATTTTTTCTGCTAATGACAGTTTTGGTCACTGCAGAGTGGGCTTTCAGTCCAAATGCTTTTAAACATTATGACATTGTATGATGAGACAGATCCTTACCTTGTTCAGTGCTGAGCTGGCAAGCTATTCCAGCTGCAGTGTTGAAATGAATACTCATGGAGATAGTCTGCATTATCCTGTCCTCTCTTGCATTTGTCTTTCAAGGGTGACCAGCCTTCTTGAGGGACTTAAAAGACTTTCTGATGCTGTAAAATGTAAATTCCAGAAACCACTCTTGGAACGACCAACTTCTCTTACTATGGCTGATAGGGTGAGCCCTTTGGCCTTCATCTGGACAACCTGTTGCTGGTGGGTTTCAGTCACTTTTTAACATCACACTATTTTTGCAAAGTGAGTACAAACTGAAAAGTTAGGCTGCCAGTTAAAAAGGGTTTGTCAGATAATTTAGGACATTTTCACCAGGTGCCAGATTAACACCAATAACTTGAAGGTATCTGAAAGTGTTCTATAATTTTGATCAGTGTTCTTTTTCATTTATCTCATTTACATTTTTATTCTGTGCTTTAGAATATATTCAATTTATTAAATAAACTTAAAATACTGCTAATATACTTATGCTAGGATATTTTCATAGTACAACACATGACCTTAACATTAAGGAAATTGTGCGTTGTTCTCTAATTTTGATCACCAGGACTCCTCATAGAACAAGAGACCCTCAGCTGTAAAAAAAGACAAAGAAATGTCCAAAACATGTAGCTACTAGCATCCTTCATGTCGGGAGATGCACATTCTACTGCTATGTGTTCACATTTTACCATCTTTGTACCTAGTAGTTTTCCTTTTTTTTTTGCCTTTTTGTGACCTAGATTTTACTATATTGGCAATTGAATTTTGGAACTTTTTACATACTGTAGATGGATTTCGCTTTGCTTTCCTACATTAAATTATGCTTTTACAAAGCAATTTTTCCATATTTCTTGTGCTTCATTCTGTCTCAGGTTAGCTGGTTATTCTTTTTTCTTTTTCTGACATATAATACATTACCAGCAAGAACACAAGATGGGACAAGCACAGAGTCTCACTCTTCCATTGGTTCACCGGGGATTAAAATCTTTGTGCTTTCAGAGCTACCAGGGACAATTTCAACTACCCAAGACTGTCAGTCCCTGGTGACAGGAGCAACTCCCTTCATGCTGACCGCTAACAATTTGAATGAAAAATTAGCTCCAATTGTTAGCGGACACCATGTCGCATATGGAGAACCCCTGTGTGCCTAAACATTGGAGCTCCCCCACAAGTGACCCCATTTTGGAAGCTAAACGCCCCAAGGAACTTATCTAGATGCATAGTGAGCATTTTTAATCCCCTGGTGCTTCACAAATTGATCCGTAATAATGAAAAAGTACTTTATTTTTCACAAAAATGTTCTTTTAGCCTCTGTTTTTTCATTTTCACATGGGCAACATGATAAAATGGATCCTAAATTGTGTTGAGCAATTTCTCCTGAGTACACCCGATACCTCATACAGTGTTGGCCAAAAGTATTGACATCCCTGCAATTATGTCAGATAATACTCAGTTTCTTCCTGAAAATAATTGCAATCACAAATTCCTTGGTATTATTATCTTCATTTAATTTGTATTCAATGAAAAAAAAACAAAAAGAATTGTCCTAAAGCCAAATTGGATATAATTCCACACCAAACATAAAAAAGGGGGTGGACAAAAGTATTGGCACTGTTAGAAAAATCATGTGATGTTTCTCTAATTTGTGTAATTAACAGCACCTGTAACTTACCTGTGGCACCTAACAGGTGTTGGCAATAACTAAATCACACTTGCAGCCAGTTGACATGGATTAAACTTGACTCAACCTCTGTCCTGTGTCCTTGTGTACCACATTGAGCATGGAGAAAAGAAAGAAGACCAAAGAATTGTCTGCGGACTTGAGAAACTAAATTGTGAGGAAGCATGAACAATCTCAAGGCTACAAGTCCATCTCCAAAGATCTGAATGTTCCTGTGTCTACCATGCGCAGTGTCATCAAGAAGTTTAAAGCCCATGGCACTGTGGCTAACCTCCCTAGATGTGGATGGAAAAGAAAAATTGACAAGAGATTTCAACGCAAGATTGTGCGGATGGTGGATAAAGAACCTTGACTAACATCCAAACAAGTTCAAGCTGCCCTGCAGTCCGAGGGTACAACAGTGTCAACCCGTACTATCTGTCGGCGTCTGAATGAAAAGGGATTGTATGGTAGGAGACCCAGGAAGACCCCACTTCTTACCCTGAGACATAA
Organism: Allobates femoralis; assembly: GCA_033576535.1. Classification (NCBI taxonomy): domain Eukaryota; kingdom Metazoa; phylum Chordata; class Amphibia; order Anura; family Aromobatidae; genus Allobates; species Allobates femoralis. The sequence goes on along the minus strand of JARQOC010000001.1, from coordinate 521,505,248 downwards.
AAAAGCCAGGCTGGAGTTTGCCAAAACTTACCTGAGAAAGCCTAAAACGTTTTGGAAGAATGTTCTCTCTTTTTGGGCAAAGGCATCAACATAGTGTATACAGGAGAGAAAAGATGCATTCAAAGAAAAGAACACGGTCCCTACAGTCAAACATGGTGGAGGTTCCCTGATGTTTTGGGGTTGCTTTGCTGCCTATGGCACTGGATTGCTTGACCGTGTGCATGGCATTATGAAGTCTGAAGACTACCAACAAATTTTGCAGCATAATGTAGGGCCCAGTGTGAGAAAGCTGGATCTCCCTCAGAGGTCATGGATCTTCTAGCAGGACAATGACCCAAAACACACTTCAAAAAGCACTAGAAAATGGTTTGAGAGAAAGCACTGGAGACTTCTAAGGTGGCCAGCAATTAGTCCAGACCTGAATCCCATAGAACACCTGTGGAGAGATCTAAAAATGGCAGTTTGGAGAAGGCACCCTTCAAATATCAGGGACCTGGAGCAGTTTGCCAAAGAAGAATGGTCTAAAATTCCAGCAGAGCATTGTAAGAAACACATTGATGGTTACCGGAAGCGGTTGATCGCAGATATTTTGGCTAAAGGTTGTGCAACCAAGTATAAGGCTGAGGGTGCCAATACTGGCCCATTTTTGGTGTTTTGTGTGCAATGATCAATGTTTTGCTTTTTGCTTCATTCTCTTTTGTGTTTTTTTCATTGAAGACAAATTAAATGAAGATAATAATACCAAAGAATTTGTGATTGCAATCATTTTCAGGAAGAAACTGAGTATTATCTGACAGAATTGCAAGGGTGTCAATACTTTTGGTTAACACTGTATGGGGTCATAAACCACTGTTTGGGCGCATGGCAGGGCTTGAAAGGGAAGGAGCGCCTTTTGACTTTTTGAATGGAAAATTAGCTCTAAAAGTCATATTGCGCTCCTTCACTTCCAAGCCCTGCTGTGCTCCGAAACAGTGGTTTATGACAACATATGAGGTATCGGTGTACTCAGGAGAAATTGCCCAACAAATTTTAGGATCCATTTTATGCAGTTGCCCATAGGAAAATGAAAAAATTGAGGCTAAAGAACATTTTTGTTGGAAAAATGTAAATGTACATTTTTTCCTTCCACGTTGCTTTAAGTTCCTGTGAAGCACCTGAAGGGTTAATAATCTTCTTGAATGTAGTTTTGAGTAGCTTGAGGGGTGCTGTTTTTGGAATGGTGTCACTTTTAGGTGTTTTTCTGTCATGTACAACCCCTCAAAGGGACTTTAAATGTGATGTGGTCACTGAAAATGATACATTTTGTGAATTTTGCTAGAAAAATGAGAAATTGCTGATGAACTTTGAACCCTTATAACTTCCGAACAAAAAAAAAATGTAATTGTGCTGCTGTAAAGTACACATGTGGGAAATGTTATTTATTAACTATTTTGTGTCTCATAACTCTCTGGTTTAACAGAATAAAAATAAAAAATTTGAAAACTGAAAATTTCCAGCATTTTTGCCAAATTTTCAATTTCAAATAAACACAAAAATTATCGACCTAAATTTACCACTTCTATGAAGCCCAATATGTCACGAAAAAACAATCTCAGAATTGCTCGGATCGGTTGAAGCCTTCCAGAATTATACCCTTATAAAGGGACACTGGTCAGAATTGCAAAAAATGGCAAGGTCAGTAAGGCCAAAATAGGCTGGGTGGTGAAGGGGTTAACGATACAGGCCAATTGTCTGTCATTTTAATGGACTATTTAAATATATTGACTCCTGGTAGTGCAACAACTTGCGTAGGGTGTTTTGGCAAAAATTAAGATGTAATCTTTTTGAAATAAAAAAATATTTTTCTATAAACTTCTTTAATGTTGCTAACAGGAGTTAAGTAGTATAAAGGCTGCAACAAGAGGACCAGAAGATTGATGTCTCTCTGAGCTCCACCTGCCATCAGTGAGTCTGTTGACTTAACCTGGGACCTGGAGTGGGCCAAAGTCTAAAAGACAAGACATCACTTATCTCCCAGGCTTGGGCTACATTAAATCTTTGCCATATGTAGGGAATCCAAGCATGTGAACTGACATGACAGTAAATGAAATTCACTGCTTAGCCTGGTGTATCTCAATAAATTAAGTCTTTCAAGATACATTAGATGCTTTGTAGTCCATTAATGTTTAGAAACCAGACTATAGAGATATACAGTATATGACTCCTTACTGTTTTGTAAAAAAAAATCAATTTCTCAACGCAATCGTATCTAATAACATTTCTACATTATTGTGCCACTCTTCAAATCTTAAAGTCAACTTTAATGTTTTTAACAAAAATATTTCAAAATATATTCCCATATAGGCTTTATACATTATTCTAAAAACATAAAAAGAGGCCTTAAGACCTTTTACAAAAACTATCAAAAAATAATAAAGAGTCCTGTCAACATTTCAATATCTTCATACAATTTTTCTGTCAACATTTTTCATGATATACAGAATTTAAGTTTTCTTTCTTTCTTTTATTTCTTATCAATTACATTTATTTTCCTCTTTCTAAATGATTTGCTCATGAATTTTTGAAAAACTATTTATTTAACACAAACTCAGCTCAGGTTTTCCATTGTTTGTCTAAGACTTGATAAATGAAAAATGGCTCTATTAACACTTGGTTGTATATCATGTTTCCAAAATGCTTTATGTGTAAAAGAAAGAAGTCTTAGCATGAACTAACAAGAAAATACGTCTCTTAGATGTTACATTAGACGTAAGAACCGGCCAGCAGCTTTACATACTTATCATGCTTAAGTGATGATATTTTAGATGCTTGTACATTAATCATCTAGATTCATGGATTATTAGTGGTTTTATCTAAGTCATACTTCCATAGACAAAATACATTTAAAAAGACTAAAGACTGAAAATAGAGATGTTGGCATGATTGTCTAATAAGCATATTAGTTCCTTTATCAACATAATTATATTGTCTGTCGTCTGGAAATAGAACAAAATGACTATATGTTTATTTTTGTGTCTAAACTCACCATATTATCAGTTGACTTCAAATTCTATGGTAACAGTTGAGATTGTTCATTTTTGTTGCACAGAAAGCAATTATTGTACAATATTTGACATCTGGCCTCTTTATTCATCTAAAGACAAGTGATTAATGTTCTCAATAACCACTCCATAGTATTGCACTATTGTAAGGTTTCTCCCTGGCCAAGGTGCAGTATGGGAACCCTAAACAATGGATATGTGGTTACCTGGATGGATATGTGTGTCGTCAGTTCTTTTGATGGATATACAGTCATGTGAAAAAGTTTGGGCACCCCTCTTAATCTTACTCTTTTTTTTTGTTTAAAATAGTTTTTTTGCAACAGCTATTTCAGTGTGATATATGTAATAACTGATGGACACAGTAATATTTCAGGATTGAAATGAGGTTTATTGTACTAACCGAAAATGTGAAATATGCATTATTTCAAAAATTGACAGGTGCAAAAGTATGGTGCACCTCAACAGAAAAGTGACATTAATAGTTTCCCAACAATGTCATGAAGTTCAGAAATCACAATTCACTTTTCAAACAAGTTTACTAATAAAATAAAGATAATGAGCATATTTTGGGTTGTTGATAACTCTTTTCTGTCTCTATCATCTTGATAGGTGTTACATATTGTAGTAACTGATTTCCAGTTTAGGGGTATACTTGAAGTCTTCAATTCTGACTTGACCATTACGTATACTGCTTCTTGTTTGCTCTGCCAACTTTGTATGCTCCTGCCTTGTACACCTATTAGCTCTTAGGATTGCCTACTCAATCTACCTCTATGTAAGACTTTCTGAAATAATGTACTTGACTGTGCATGTGTAGTATGTTTGAATTGCACATGTGCTGTTTATATACAGCACTATTGTTGGCCTGTTATGAATTTATTAATGACGTAAAGTGCACTGGGAAAAAAATTGTACGGCATACAATATACTTCAATATCAAAATAAAAGTAAATTGTATATTTAAATCACTTTTCACAGTCTCCAAGTACATCAATCGGTTGCCTTTGTAATGCAAGTTAGGATACGTTCTTTGGGGCAATAGTCGGTCTTTGTAACCATTCTCCAATTTTGCTAATAGGTAAGATCCTCCTTTATTAGCTCAGAATTTTTCTAGGTTATATAAAATTGATATGTATATAGATTTTTAACTCTCTAAGCATCATATCTTTAGAACAAATGCCAAAATAGCATACACGTCTGAAGCCAAAGGCAACTGAAAGTCCGTAAGGTTTTCAAAGCAGTTAAAATTGGGTCCACAATTAGTAGGTAAGCTTATTGTTTATCTACAAAAGTGAGAATCCACAAACAATCAATTTGAAAATTTTGCCATCACAGCTGAATGAAAAATTACTTTTATTTATGTTGTTTTTATTTTTTTTGGCAGAGATTATTCATTATTTTTGTTTTCATTTCACACAGAGTATACAGCCTTGTCTCATATATCAAAGAATCAAGAATTTGGATTCTCATTAGGGTTTGGAAGATAGCAAAACTAATGTAACAATCTGTAACCAGGCTTCCAGAGTCAGACTTTGAGGAAACCATTCTAATTAGCTTGATCTCAGGGGCTCACCGTTTTTTTACCCTTTCGAACCCAATCAGGGATTTGTTTTTGCTGCAAAGGTCCTCGGTTGTATCTCTAAAGTAACTACTAACAAATGTAATGTGGTGTGTAAAAACATAAAATAACATAAAAGTCGGGGTTAGGACAAGACAGATAGACATTATTATTATTATAGCGCCATTCATTCAATGGCATTTTACATGTGAAAATGGATATACATATAAAAAATACAAGGCATACATAGGTACAGGAGGAGAGAGGACCCTGCCCTCAAGGGCTCACAGTCTACAATGTAAGGGTGCGGATACACTAGCAGAAGGTAGGGCTGGTCATTTGGTGAACTGAGTATCACTGCAGTTTGTAGGCTTGTTGGAAGAGGTGGGTCTTTAGGTTCCTTTTGAACATTTCCATGGAAGACAAGAGTCTGATGTGTTGGGGAAAGCATTCCAAAGTATGTGGGATGCAAGGGAGAAATCTTGTATGTGGTTGTGGGTGGAAGAGATAAGAGCGGAATAGGGAGAGAGATCTTGAGAAGACCGCAGGCTATGTGTAGGTGAGTAGTGGGAGACCATGTCACAGAAATATGGAGGAGACAGATAGCGTATGGCTTTGCAAAATTGTGGTTAGGGTTTTGAACGTGAGTCTCTGCTCAATGAGAAGCCAGTAAAGGGATGGCAGAGAGGAGATGCCAAGGAATAGTAGGAAGACAGGTGGATTAGTCGGGCAGCAGAGTTTAGGATAGATTGGAGGGGTGCAAGAGTGCTAGAGGGGAGGTCAGGGAGTAGGAGGTTGCAGTAGTCGAGGCGGGAAATGATGAGGGAATGCACTAGTCTTTTTGCAGTTTCTTAGTCAAGGAATGTACGGATCCAGGAAATATTTTTGAGTTGGAGTCAGCAGAAAGTGGCAAGGGCTTGGATATGTGGCTTGAAGGAGAGAACAGAGTTGAGGATCACCCCCAGGCATTGAGCATACTGGACTGGGGAAAGTGAGGCATTAGGACAGAATAAGATCCAATATGGTCAGGTAGTCCCAGATAAAATGTTAGTGGGCACACATGGGTTAATCCAAGACAAAAAAAAAGATAATATAGAGCAGTCCAATTAGCATGCCAAATAGGGAGGAGCAGATCTTTTGAAATTCAAATTTGCAGCTTCAACAAATTTTACTCCAAAAATTAGATTTGTGACAAATCAATTCTCAATACTGCAAACTATCTAATTGCTCAGAAAGATGTATAAAACATGCAGAGGTCTATTAAGACTGTATTAAATCCTTTTAGAGCCTTTTACTGCAAACACTAACAATATAATGTCCAAATTATTTCAGTATATCTGGCTAAGAGAAAGGGACAGAACAAAAAAAACTAGGTAGGTTCATGTCTGAAATGTCATCACTTACAATAGACCACTTTATTCGAGTCACATGTGCTGGGGAAACCATGTGTTACGAATGCTTAAAGTGAAGGAATATTCATTAGCTGCTTCCCCACCCACCTGTCAGCAACAGGCAGTGGGCGGGGAGCAGCAAATTAATGTTCCTTCACTTAAACATCAGACACACTGGTTGCCCCAGCGCGATATTCTGCAGCGGCTGGGGAGATGTGTGTCTGATAGGGAAGGAAGCGGCAAGAGCAAGGTGCCAGATAGGAGGAACAGTAGTTCCTGGCCCAAAGGGACTGCAGATCACTGCAGTCACAAGGCCAGGCACGGCATACCGGCAGCACAGCACGTAGTCTACTCAGTCAATGGTAGGACCTGCAGTGATGTAATGAAGAGGGAAGGCTGGAACAGCACATGACAGCAAAGGGCCCTTACTCTTCAGTACATCACCACAGGTCCTACAGGCACCAGTCTAGAAATAAGGGAATTTTTCATCTAGATCAGGAGGACAAATGGTGATGTAATGAAGAAGGAAGGGCAATATGTGACACTCCAGACCACCCTATTTGTTACATCCTGAAGGTCCTTAAGTAGATGAAAGACTCCCCTGTTTCCAGCATGGCTGGCTGCTGCAGAATCTGCAACTGATGTGTGCACACATTGTAAAAGTAATAATTAAATAAAAGTTTATAAATTGCAGGACATAGAAAGAACTCCACCACTCAGGAAGTTAACTATGACTCCCAGTATGCCATAGTTTCTGCAGGATATGCTGGGAGTTATAGTTCTCCCATGGGATCTTAAAGTAGCACTCCGGTGTTATTTTTCAGTGCTGGAGTGGTGCTTTAAATATAAGCCATGTACCCCATTCTTGTGCTCACCTTCCAGGGTCTTCATATAGTACTTTCCTGACACCACACTGGTCCTGCGGCACCATGTTCTGCCCTTTGCTTCCAACTAAATAACATACTATTATATATAACATAACATATAATAGTATGTTATTTATGTTATTAAACATTTTACCTAATTTTTTGCTTCAAATCTTTTTTTTCCCTATTTTCTACCTCTAAAATCTGGGTGTATCTTATGGTCTGGTACGTTTTATAGTCCGAAAAATATAGTAAGTGTATTACATAGGATTATTATATCACAGAAATGTGCATAAAAAAATTAAATAATTTTTTTACAGCGCGGACACTTCTTCTTGAAGACAGGTATATTTTTATTTCAGGGATCTTTTTTTTTAAGAACAAAAACATTGCTTATAACTTGAACATGTCAAATGTAGTTTTCTGAAAAATGTCCAAATGCCCATAGAAAATTGTCCACATACATGACCGCCCACAGGAAAATTGCCCACACAGAAAAATGCCCTCGTAGAAAATTGCCTAAGAGGATAAAATAAGAACAGTTTATTGAAACAGTTTATTAAGAAGTTTATTAAAGAGTACATTAACAACAACTCAAGTTTATCATTGCACACCTGCATATTATCAAATTTACTGCAAATTATCCAATCTACTTAAGTACTTAACTTAATCTTCCACCTGATGAGAGTCCTGTACAGAAGTGGCATCGTGTGATCCAGCACCTCAAACTTTCAATTTTTTTTATCTCAAGATGATGTGCCTCTGCATTAGTCAGTGCAGTATAACTGTATGATACATAACTGCCAACATTTTTGTTTTTTGAACCATCATTTTTATTGGGTTTTAGTCATAGAAATACTTGTACAAAATCAAGAAAAAATATATATCATACAATTGGAATCTCCATAAAAGAAAACTGTGTAAATCAGTAGATTATAAAAGCAATCGACTTGTACATTATATTGTCTCCATATCCCTCCCTCCCCCCATCCCGTAAGAAATTATCCACATATAATAACAAATATCTGTTCGAATAAAGAAAATAATTAAGATATTATAAACAGAGTATCAAAGATTATTGCATCTCCTATATCTAGCACCTTAGCCTACCCAATGTACCCTCTAACTCTTCCAGGGCATACCATGTTGATGTTCGGAAGGGTAGCATGAAATTTTTAATTTCTACATCTGTGAGTTCTTTTTCAATGAATCGTCTCCATTTGAAGAAGAATTTTTTGGCCAATTTACTTGAATTGCGGAGCGTATCTATGGATTCAAGTGTAAGTGTGTGGTGTAACGTTATTTTCACTTGGGTGAGGTCTGGAGGTCTGTCATTGAGCCAGTATTGGAGTAAGAGTCTCTTTGCTACCAGCGCAATGTAGTGCCATAGTACATGGGGTTGCCTTATCGTTTGAGAAGTTGGGTGGTAATGAAAAATCCATCTTATCGGGTCTAACTCCCCTATGTCTCCACAAATCTCTCTAGTCCATGTATCTATTGCTCTCCAGTATTTCTGAGCCTCGGCGCAGGACCATAGACCGTGCTCCAGATCAGTCATGGGTGATTTGCATTTTGGGCAATGGACCCATCTCTCCTGATTGGTCTTAGAGGGAGGGATGTTGAAGCCCTGAATGGTGCCGTGCATGATCCTGAATTGTGAATCTTTCCATCTCTCATTAATAACATGTTGTCTGACCATGCCCCACCCCTCAAGGATCTTCTGTGAAAGTTCCGGGTCTGTGAAATGTTTACGCCATTTGTTAAATAGACCTCTTTTTCCTTGTGGTCTCAGAACCTGTTTTAATTTGGCGTATAATGAAGTAATAGATACCTCATCTTTATTTATAGATATCAGTTCAGACCACAAAGAGTTCTCAATTTCCCCAGAGATATCTCGCAAATACGATAGGAGATGATGTTTCAACTGACGATATTGTAAGGCAAGGAATTGGGATAAATTATATGTATTCAAGACCTCTATCTCTGTCATCCATCTTTTTTCCTTTAGATTCATGAGATCCCCCAACGTCTCAATTCCCTTATCTCTCCATAATTTAAACAAGGAGTTTTCACGCCCCAGAGGAAAAGACGGACAACCCCAGGGGTTAAGTAGTTTCGAGATTCTCCATGCTAACTTGAGTTTTTTCCTAACCTCCTTCCACGTCGCTATAGTGTCCTTATATATCACCGTATTCTTTAGAGTGGGGGGCAGGAAAGGCATCGGTGAATGTAATAAGGCTACTAGATCCCAAGGTCTAGCCCACTCCCCCTCCAAAGCTATATCTGAGAATCTGTTGGTGCCTCTGATCCAATCAAGGACATTGCGTAGGATGCACGCTAAATTGTATCCCCGAACATCCGGGAGCTGAAGTCCTCCCTCTTGCTTGGACTGGATCAAGGTTGCATAAGCTAAACGGGGTCTCCTTCCTCCCCACAAAAATTTAGAAAAAGCTTTATTAAGTCTATTTATGTCAATATGTCTCAACAGCATGGGGATAGTTTGAAGGGGAAAAAGCAGTCTGGCGAAGCTAACCATTTTTAGTAAATGGCTACGTCCCAACAGAGAGAGTGGTAGTCCCACCCATTTTGCCAATTCCTGTTCTATCTGCTGAATGATTGGCAAAAAGTTCAGTTTATATGTCAGTTCAGATGTTCTGGCTAGGTGTATTCCCAAATATTTAATACTATCTTTCCTTATTGGTAGGCCACAAATATGTTGTTTTCCCTGCATCCCATTCCCCGGAACCATAAACAGAATTTCGCATTTATTTTTATTTAGGGAAAATCCAGTTTGTTTGCCTATCATCTCTATATCTGACAGGATGTTTGGAAGATCTCTTTCAGGATGTTGGACATAAAGGATGATATCATCCGCAAATAATGAAAGTTTAATCTCTTTAGCTCCTACTTTAAAGCCCGCGTAGGGATTACATTCCTCCAGATATAGTGCCAGAGGCTCTATTGCCAAATTAAAGAGAAGGGGGGACAAAGGGCATCCCTGTCTCGTTCCCTTCTGGAGGGTAAAAGAGTTGGACAGGAAGCCTGGTGTACTCACACAAGCTCTAGGATTACTATAGAGAGTTTGTATATAGTGCCGAAAAGGACCCGTGAGACCCACTATATCTAAAACTTTACCCAGCCATGACCACCTGACATTATCAAATGCTTTTTCAGCGTCCAAGGTGATCATGGCTGGGTTTCCCTCTTTCAGTTTCGCTTTCTTCCCCATAATATCCATCAAAAGCATCGCCTTTCGAATGTTTGTAGTCGTCGATCGTCCTTTAATGAATCCTGCCTGGTGTGTAGATATTATTTTGGGTAAAATCATTGCCAATCTATCAGCCAATATTTTGGATAAAAGTTTCAGATCCTGATTTATCAGGGATATCGGCCTATAGTTTGCTGGGTTGGTGGGTGTCTTACCTGATTTAGGGATTAATTTGATGTAAGCTAAATTCATCCTGTCTGGGATAGGCGATCCCCGTAATATTTCATTATATAAATCACAGAGGATCGGGGAGATCTGCTCTCTCATTGCTTTGAAAAAGGCTCCATTATAACCATCTGGTCCTGGTGCCTTACTTGGGTTTAGATTTTTAATTGCCGCTTCAATTTCTCCAATTGTAATTGGGTTGTTTAAGATATGGATGTCATCTTGGAAGATGGATGGCATTTTGATTTTACTTAGCCAGGAAGGCTTTTCTGGGTCATTTGACGTATTTTCTTTATATAGAGAAGCATAAAACCTGCCCAAAGTTTTCACAATATTCTTAGGATCATTCCATGTGTTTCCCTGTCTATCTTTTATTGATTGAATAGGGGAAGAGGTATATCTACCTCGGGCTAATCTTGCCAACAGTCTTCCTCCCTTATCCCCAAATTTATGCAATTCTAGCTCTAATCTATTTTTAAATATATTCTCCCGTTTACCTGCCCACTCATCAAATTCTTTCTTAGCTTGCAGCCATGTCTCTCTGTCAGGAGTCGCCATGGTGTCTTTATACTGTAAATAAGCATTTCTCACCTTCAAACTAGTTTCCACAAATTTTTCTTTAGCCCTTCTTTGATCCCCATGCTGTATGCAATTATATGACTGTTTTTGCAGTCTCCCAGAATAATCCCGGATCAGATCTATGGCCCAAGTTATCCACGCTGTAATGCGTCCACCATTCTCCTAGTAGTTTGGTGAAGTTTTCCTCTTTGGTGAATGTGTCAGGAAACCTCCACAAATAATCGGTTCCTTTTTCATAATTATCTTTAATCTCTAAAACCAGTGGACTATCCTCCGAAATCACCATATCTTCGATTTTGATGTTTATCATTCTTTGTAATATCTTAGTGGACCCAAAGAGCATATCTATTCTGGACCATGATCCATGGGGATGTGAAAAGTGGGTAAATTCTCTACCCAAAGGGTTAGCTAGTCTCCATATGTCTGACAGCCCCACAAGTCTCATCAATGATTCTAAGGTACTTTCTACCCTCAAGCCTCCCCCATCCTGACTTCCCTTCTGCGTATATGTTGGGGAGCGTCTATCCTCTTCTACTCTCATCACTGTATTAAAGTCACCTCCCACTATTTTATTAGCCCCCGGATCTTGAAGTAATTTGTTCTGTAAATGTTGGAAGAAAGGCCTCTGATTTGCGTTCGGTGCGTATACATTATAGATGTTAAAGATATCGTTTTGTATTTGTATCGTCATTTGAAACAATCTACCCTCGCCATCACATGAGGTAGAGATAATTGAATGGGCCAAAGACCTATGTATTAAAACCAAGTCTCCCGCCTTCCTCTCCACCGCACTCGACCCAAAGACCTCCCCCACCCATAGCTTTTTAAGACGGAAGAAGTCTTCCGACGTCAGGTGAGTCTCCTGAAGCAAGGCAATATCTATGCGCAGTTTTTTGAGATGGCGAAGAACCATCATACGCTTTGTTGGGAGCGCAACCCCTTAACGTTCCAGGAGACCCACCTATCCATCAGAATCCTCCCCGTACAGGGCCTCCGTTTTCCTCTTAATTAAAGTCCACACATATGTTGAAAGATCAGATGTATAACAAAGTAAGAAAGATAAAGTACAGGAGATGCACATTTTGTCGAAAGCAGTTTTGTAGACAATTCCCAATTTTTTACCCTCACTTGTCCCTCCCCCCCTCTCACTGACGCACCAACTCCAAACATCTGTCCGAATAGAACACCTCACTTCTTCCCTCGAGTGCAGTCAACAAACATAACTCCGCCCCGCCTCAGCCTTCATCCTAACCTATTAAACATGTTCGATTATATCAAATGAAGTCTCCACCCTGGCACTCCCTTAAGAACTCCAGTGTCCAATTGTCGCCCAATGCTGTCGTCCCCACCACGGCAGAGATAAAATAGAGCCATCACCTTAAACTTATATTAATAACATGTTCACCCCTGTAAGAATGTGATTGGCATTAACCCCTCGGCATTTGTATGTTCAATTCTCATGTTATTTAACATTAACATTTAGGAGGCTGTTTAAATCTCTATGATAACTTTCCAAATTTTGTTCATCTTATCAAGAAAAATAAAAAAACCTGAGAAAACGTAAGGGCAATAGAGAGAAAAGCTGAATGGGAAAGAAACAAGACACGGATGCATAACTCTTCCCACTTATCCTGTATATCTCTCCTCTCTTCACGTATTCGTCGAATTTATGACTGTTTTACCCAGCAAATAGGTATCTCAGTTGCTGATCAATGTCAATGTTCTCTCACTCCTTTCTCATCTCTTCTTCTGCCAACGGGATCCCGTTTGTCTTTGTTGTCTTGGAGTCTCTAGTGGTGGCTTCTTCCCCGCCCCCTCATCTATCAGGGAGTTTGATCTTAGTCTATAGGATCTTACAGAGTCTCTATCAGTCTCGGAATCCAGATCTACAGCAGAATTGAATTTCACAGGCGATCCAGTGGCATGGAGGGGTGGTGATGAAGACACCGTTGCTCCTGGAGAACTCGTATTGTCACGGATAGCCGCCATAGCTTTGTCGGGGTCAGAGAAGGTCAACATGACTCCCTCTCTGGACCTGAACCTTAATATCGCTGGAAAATTCAGCTGGAATCGAATATTTCTTCTATGAAGTATCGAGCACGCTTCACTGAAGGACCTCCTGCGGCACGTGACTTCTATAGAGTAATCCGCAAATACCAGAGCTCTGTGACCATGTATTAATAGAGGATGTTTTTTGGCCTTGTAAGCGCGCAGGATTTCCTCCTTGTCTCGGTGGTTAAGGTTCTTCGCTATGGCGTGTCTAGATTTAGTAGACTCTTTAGAGGGTGAGACTGAAGATCCTGATGTCACCCTCTTCGCCTGTGGCTCCCTCATCTGGCCAATTCTGTGGGTACGCTCTGTCTTACATCTATGGGTAAGACCCAAGGCTTTGGGAAGGTCCACCTCAAAGATTTCCTCCAATTGATTCGCAGGGATGGATTCAGGGAGTCCCACTATTTTGAGGTTGCTCCTCCTTGCTCTGTTTTCAATATCCTCTAATTTTGCATGTGCATATTCAGAGTGTTGTTGTAAAGACATTATCTGCTCCTCCAACTGCTGTATTCTGTCCTCTGCTGCACTAATTCTTGATTGAGCCTCAGTGAGTTGCTGGTCATGTGTCTCTACTTTGGCAGTCAAATCTTTTGTTGTGGCTGTCACCATCTCAGCCACTGCTGATTTAAAGTCATCAGCGAGGTGGATTGCTAGTTCTTTAGCCAATGCTTTATAGTCAAAATGAGGGGCTCCCCATCTACCATCCATGGTCTCTCTCCTGTCTCCCAGACCCTGTCTTTCGTCTATAGCCTCCTTGTCTGCAGGGGGGCAGATCAGGGGTTGTTTATTCATGGCAGCTGCTGCAGACTGTAATTGCTCTTGGGATATTCCCTGAGGATTCGCTGCGGCTGTTTGTGCTGGTCTCCTCTCCTCCTCTACACCAGTCTCGCTAATTCCGGTCCCGGGCTTCCTCATCAATCCTCCTTCTAGTGACACTATCTGCGCGCTGTGCACGCCATGTCCGCCCTGCCTGCCATTACCGGTTTCCTCATGGTGTGCCGCAGTCTTCTCTCCCTCCCGACTCCTCGTGACATAGCGATCCATCGTGATCATGATGGACGCTCCCAGAGCTGCCGCAGTCGCCACTTTAGTTTTGGATGATCGGGGCCAAGCTGCAGGCTGGATGTCGGCGGATTTGCCGAGGCGGGGAGCGGAGCAGCCCTTAGACGCAGCTGCACATGGAGGCGCCGGAACCGGAAGTAACATTTTTGTTTTATAAGATACACCAAATTATTAGACGCGCCCCAACTTTAGAGAAAGAAAAAAGGTAAAAAAAATGTGTGTGGGGGGGTGAAAATGGAATCCATGTTATAATCCAGCTATGTTTCATCAAGGGGGTGGCAGCAGTGGTGGAGTGGGGTCACAAGAGGCAGGGATGATGGTGGTGTACAGCGATGGTGGTGGTGGAGGAGGTGGTGGAGGGTGGCGCAGCTGGTGTCTCAGCTATGCTGCGGTCACTGTGAGGCAGAAGCCATCCTGGCAAAGCAGCAGTCATTGTGAGGCAGGAGCAGCAGTGCCGCAGTGTCCAGGCAATGCAGGAGCCAACCGGGTAAAACATACTGCATTGAGAGAGAGAAGCTATCTGTAGTGATTGTATGTGAGAAAATGGCAGTGCTGCAGACTTCAAAGAAGTGGCACCCGGAGTCTACGCATGCGCAGATTGAGCTTTAAGCTGAATGATGAGCCAAGATATTATCTGCACACGTGCCACCTCCGGACACCATTTTCCTTGAGTCCGCTGCTGGGAGATCAATGGGACAGGGGCGTCGTGGGCTCACATGAGATCTTGGCTCGTCATTGAGCCACAAGCTCAATCTGTCAATGCGTGGTACCCCAATGCATGATACTACAAGATGTTTACTGTTATCTTATAACACAAATGTCCGCACATGACCAGTAATTGCAGTGTGTAATGGCTAATAGAGATATCCTATACTACTTGGTAACAGAGAGTCATGTACACACTAAATTGATCAAGATACTATTGGGCTAATACCATGTTAAACTATTAAAGTGAGATGGAGTTTGATAGGAAACTTCAAGAAATAAGCTGCATGCGAAAATCATATCTATTTCTCACATGGACACCTGATCCCTAAAGAGTACACAGGATCTGTTGAAGAGTAAGCACTACTCAAAACGGGCTCCGTCATCCCGGCACCTCCCTCCTCGCACCCTCCACCTGATGTAATACCGCAACTGGAATAATGAAACCTGTCTTCACCGTTCCAATGAGTGCCACCTCCTTCTTTCTTTATGATCCCTAAAGAGGTTGAATACAGAAGGTTCTGAGGAGAAAGAAAGCCAGGGAACCCATAAGGTGGACTGAAGAAGGTATGGGCATAGGGATTTTTTCATAAAAAGCAGAGGAATATAATTGGTTTGGGGGTTTGGTTTAGTGGAGGAAGAGGGGGAGTTTAGTGGCAGCTATAGGATGGAGTGAGGGAGGTAACCCGTCACTCCATTTCCGGGAGAAGCAAAGACAGTTTTGGACAGCTTAGTGGATCCTGCTTGCAGTGCTTACCAGCAAAGCAATGGCAGACCTTTGATCCCTTTGGGCACTGATCCAGGCAGCAGCAGCAGTGTATGGGGCAAAGGCAGTGCAGGCCTACATTCAGGCTGCCTGTGCGTCTCCATCGGCGCCAATCCCTACTCCCCCGCTGCACATGGCCATTGATCCAGGCCACCTGAGTGCTTTTCCCCGGATGTGGAGGGTGCGAGGCGGGCTCTTTCTTGGAGCCCCGGTGGGGACCCTCCTCAGCAGGGTGGGTGCCTATCCAGCCAAGGGCCCACTTCAGCCAGCTGGAGGAATACGCTCAGACCAGAAGTGGGCAGGTCAAGCCTCTAGCCTACTTCTAGCCCACAGCCCGGGATCCAGGGATCAATAATGGCGGTGGCGTCCGGCCGAGACTGTCCTAAGGAGGGCACTGGGCCACTGGCTGACACAGAGAGTGCATCATGCAGTCGGCAGGGGGCGGAGTGTTCTTCGGAGGAGAAGGGAGCTGCGGGGGCAGGTGGCAGCTGCTCCGGAGGTCAGACACACTTTGCGGTCATGATCTGTGACCGACAGTGGGTGCCATTGGGAAGTGTGCACAAGGACAGGTGAATTCGGCCCGCATCAGCAGCGGTGGTCTCCGCTTCCTGCGGAAGTCACACTCAGCAAGAATCATCCTCAGATGCAGGGTCCAGTGGGGCCTTAATGGACCCTCCTCTTGCAGGGGGGAGGGGCTCCCAGGCATCCATGGCAATAGAACATTCTTCCTGCAGTCGGCAGGGTGGGCTTGGGGTTGGCGGGCCCTCGGGGGTTTCCGGTCTGAAGAGACCTAGGAGGTGATCTACGGTCAGCTGGACCAAGAATTCTCAAGTACGGTCTTCTTCTAAGAAGCAACAACCAGTCAGGGGAGCCGAGACCACCACGGAGGCTAGGGGAGTAGGCAGTGGTCGGTGGGGCTTGGATGCGGCACCTCTAGTTGGCATGGACGGCGAGGTCAGCAAAGAAGACAAATAGATCTTGAATGGATCATCCTCAGAGGAATGGAGAACTCCGTTGCTGCTACACCAAGGCAGCCTGGTGAGAACACTGACTTTAACATTACTTGTGCAATGGGTTTCGGTGGCAATGTAGAAGGCATTCCAATGCCTGTGGTGGGGCGGTGTCTGGGATATCCGTCGGTGGGGATGTGATAGGTCAATTATTGGATTCATTGCAGAGTTTAGTGTCCAGTAGAGTGCTAGGTAATGGAACGGCATCTTCGGTGGGAGATTGGGTTGGTCCGGCGGTGGTCGAGTCAAGTAGCGTGGGTGAGGCTGCAGTGCAGCATGGTGGTAGTGGTGAAGAGCAGGGTGGTGACAGTGCTGGAAAAGGCACTCCAGACAACTGGGGTGGACAAAGAGAAGGAGGATGAGGTGATGAGATTAGATGATAGGGCCAAGAGTGAGGTGTACGTTTGTTTTGAGAGCCCCTTGGAGGCTCACTTTAAGAAAAAGGTGAGGGAAAAGATATGGAAAGAGGAATATGTAGATATTTTATCTCTACTCCTTCTTGAGAAGTTTAATTTGGATAAAGTTCAGCCTAGTGATTCTAAGGAGAAGGAGGAGAAGCGGCATTATTGCCTTATACCAATGACGTTTGCCAAGTGGTTGCAGACCTTCGCTATATTGGCAAGTGTTTTGGGGGAAAAAGAGCAGAAACATTGTTCTGCATTGTTTGGCTATATGCAGAGGTGCACTAAGCCTCCCCGCCGCCTGAGCCAAAGAGCGGGGGGTTGCGGGGGTTGTGGGTGAGCTAGCGTTGGCGGCGGGAGTGAGGAGCGGGGGGATTGCTTGCACTGGCTGCTGGAGTGAGGAGTGGGGGGGTTTGGAGGGGGGTGGTAGCGCTGCCGGCAGGTGAGGAGGGAAGCGGCCAAGAGACAGGAGGGCGCTGTGTGCAGGGCTCCGCCCCCCTGCAGTACTGCCACTCCCCTGCCTCCTTGCTGCCTGAGCATAATGCTCAACATGTCCAATCGATGGTGCGGCCATGGCTATATAGATGCTATTGGTGAGGCGTATAGGGTGTACGGGGGCTTGTCATGGTTACGTTATGATAAGCAATTTTGACAGCTGAAGGCTTTGCGCCTGGAGATTCGGTGGTACCATAGGGATATTTCCTTATGGTTACGTTTGATGGCGGCTCTGGCCGAGCCCTTTTGTGGGGGAAGGGGTGGGTGATCGGGTTCAGGTGCCTCGCCCAGTTTAAGGAAGAGATGTTGTTGGCAGTTTAATGAAGGGTGATGCAGGTTCGTGGCGTCCTGTAGATTTAAACATGAATGTTCGGGCTGTGGATGTGGCCATAGTCTTGCCCGATGTTTTAAAGAGTGGAGAGGGAAGGGCAGAAACATTGTTGTAAAAAAGGGAGGACCCCGGTGAGGGTCGAATCGATGGAGTCTTTCTGAAATAGGTACCCCAGCCACGGCTGCCACGTTATTACGTTCTGTTTTTTTGTTCGGTTTTTCATATTCTGTCTGACTTGGCAGGTGGTTTGTTTTCGCCGTAGAATTTGTTTTCAGCAAAGGCTCATCCAGGGGTTGTTGAGGAGAAGTTGAGGAAGGATGTGGAATTGGGGCGGATGGCGGGTCTATTTAGGACTCCGCCTTGTGCAAATTTAAGAGTGTCTCTGTTGGGTGTGGTACCGAATAAGAAACCGAACAATTTTTGGCTGATTCATCACTTGTCATACCCGTTGGATGCCTTGGTTATTGATGGTTTTGTGCCGGAGTTGGCAGCGGTATATCATGTGTTGTTTCACAGGGCTTAAGAGTTGGTGAGGAATGCAAGATTGGAGGCTTTGATGGTGAAGTCGGATGTGGAAGCGGAATTTCGCTTGTTGCCAGTGCATCCAGAGAGCCAACATTTATTGGGCTGCATGTGGTATGAGTGTTTTATGTTGATCATTGCTTGCCAATGGGGTGTTCAATTTCTTGTTCTTATTTCAAGATGATTAGTTTGTTTGTATAGTGATTAGTGAGGGATGTTTCGTGTATGGATTCCTTTATCCACCACCTGAATTATTTCTTTTGCATGACGCCGGCGGGTTCACCAGTTTATGCGGGGTTGTTGTTTGCATTAAAGACAGTTGAAGGTCGGTTCGGTATCTCATTGGCACTGGACAAAATGGAGGGGCCAGCCACAGTGATGTATTTTCTAGGGATTGAAATTGATTGTGGCTAAGGAATGTCGGCTTCCTGCTGAAAGGGTTGTGGATTTGAGGCGGTCTGTAACAGAAGTGCACAGGGCAAGAAAGGTGCGACTCAAAGTTGTTCAATTGTTGTTGAGTAAGCTTAATTTTGCGTGTAGGATTATGCCGATGGGCCGTGTTTTTGCGAAGAGATTGACGTTGGCTATGGTGGGTAAGATATGCCTGGTTAATTTCATCCACATCACCAAGGAGATTAAGGATGACTTGAGAGTTTGGGATGTCTTTTTGCAGGAGTACAAAGGGGGAAAGTTATGGCTTCAAAAGGTGGTGCCCAACAGTATGTTACAACTTTATATGGATGCGGCAGGTTCACCGAGGTTTGGTGCGTTATTGGTGTGCAGGTAGTTGGCCTCAGTTGAGGCAGGAGCAAGGTTTGTTGCAGAACTTTGCATAAATATCAAAGCTTAATATTTTTGGAAGTTGGAGTGTTTTTTTTTTTTAGATTTGGCTATCTTAGGAAGGTATCTGTTTGTGCAGGTAACTATTACTGTGCAGAATTATTAGGCAACTTAATAAAAACCAAATATATTCCTATCTCACTTGTTTATTTTCACCAGGTAAACTAATATAACTGCACAAAATTTAGAAAAAACATTTCTGACATGCAAAAACAAAACACAAAAAAAAAATAGTGACCAATATAGCCATTTTTCTTTATGATGACACTCAACAGCCTCCATCCATATAATCTGTCAGTTGCTTGATCTGTTTACGATCAATATTGCGTGCAGCAGCCACCACAGTCTCCCAGACACTGTTCCGAGAGGTGTTCTGTTTTCCCTCCCTGTAAACCTCACATTTTAGGAGGGACCAGGTTCTCTGTGGGATTCAGATCAGGTGAACAAGGGGACCATGTCATTATTTTTTTTTCTTTTAGACCTTTACAGGCCAGCCACGCTGTGGAGTAGTTGGATGCATGTGATGGAGCATTGTCCTGCATGAAAATCATGTTTTTCTTGAACAATACCGATTTCTTCCTGTACCACTGCTTGAAGAAGTTGTCTTCCAGAAACTGGCAGTAGATCCAGGAGTTGAGCTTCACTCCATCCTCAACTCGAAAATATCCCACAAGTTCATCTTTGATGATACCAGGCCATACCTGCACCCCACCTGAACCTTGCTGGCGTCTGAGTCGGAGTGGAGCTCTCTGCCCTTTACTGATCCAGCCTTTGGCCCATCCATTTGGCTCACCAAGAGTCACTCTCATTTCATCAGTCCATAAAACATTTGAAAAATCAGTCTTAAGATATTTCTTGGCCCAGTCTTGACATTTTATCTTATGTTTCTTGTTCAAAGGTGGTCGTTTTTCAGCCTTTTTTAGAATGGCCATTTCCCTGAGTATAGCACACCTTGTGATTTTTGATACTGCAGTAACATTGCAGCTCTGAAATATGGCAAAACTCGTGGCAAATGGCATCTTGGCAGCTTCACACTTCATTTTCCTCAATTTATGGGCAGTTATTTTGCGCCTTTTTTGCCCAACACGCTTCTTGCAACCCTGTTGGCTATTTGCCATAAAACGCTTGATTGTTCGTTGATCACGCTTCAAAAGTTTGGCAATTTCAAGACTACTGCATCCCTCTGCAAGACATCTCACAATTTTGGACTTTTCAGAGCCTGTAAAATCTCTCTAATAATTAAGCACACCTTATATAAGGTGTTGATGTCATTACACCACACCCCTCCTCATTACAGAGATGCACATCACCTGATTTACTTAATTGGTAGTTGGCTCTCAAGCCTATACAGCTTGGAGTAGGACAACATGTATAAAAGGTATCATGTGATAAAAATACTCATTTGGCTAATAATTCTTCTGCACACAGTGTAGAGACATTATATGTTATATGCTTGATTCTTGTATGGACGTGACTCAGTCGACAGGGTAGGGGTACTCAGATACCGGGACAGGTTGTTACCTCGGTGAGGGATTACGACTGGTCGGTTCCCGGTTCCGTGCCCTGGACCCTCAATAGCGGGGATGGTGGGGGATGATGATGATGGATGGGGAAATGTTAACGTGACGCCACCTGTGGTACCTGGTAACGTGGATACCAGCGCTGCGGCTGGCCGCTGAGGTGATGGAGGTGCCGCTCAGAGTAGTACAGCTCCCCACAGGTGGAGCTTTACCTCAAAGCAGCGGGGTGGATGAGGGGAGTAGTAGTCCTCACCGATTTGATGCTGTGGGAGCCCTCGGGGAAGCGGAGGAAAGAAGCACAGCACTTCAACTCAAACATTTCTTTACTGATACTGGCAGATGTTGAAGTACACAATACAATCTGGTTTAGCGGGGACGTAGCCACAGATTTTGAGGTAACTTTGCAGAGTCTGTCGGTGGTACTTTTTTAATAGCTTTCTGAGTCTGGGTTCCTCTTTAATTCTCTTTAAGCACACTGAAGAGCCCTTTCACTAGTCCCCTTGTCTGTTATGGTACCTTTACACGCCGCCACAACAGGATGGATACCAACGGCAACTTCACGTGCACGAGCACGGCCGAACGGTTACCAACGGGAACCGCACCCTCTATACACGCCGCCACAAGGTGCGCTACGCTACGCTACATCTACAGCTACATACATCGCCGGGTGTCGCAAGTAGCCGTCTGTAGCTCAGCGTACCAGCTTTACACACAGCCACCACAGAGTGATCTGGGAGCAACAAAGGCAGGACGTAAAACAAATAGGCGTGCCACAGACCTGTACGCCGCGCCCAAACCACAACCATTGGCCAACACTACGGAGTTGTGATTGGGCACGACGGAAAGGGCGGATGGCCGAGACGTGCCGTACTAGTGAGCGGAGTGTGGCACGGAATAAGCGCTTGTGACATGGCGGAGCCTGGCGAATGCATCCAAATCGATGGTAATGGGTCACGCTAGAGCGGTGGCCAGTCACATATCCCGTGTGTATGAAAGTAGCGGTCCGGGGCTATGTGTGCGTAGTACAAGTGTTTGCCGTGTCACGCACGATCAGCGCTTGTGACAGCCGCGTGTGCAGATTGAACTGAGGTGCGTTTGTGTGCCACACATTAGCGTCTTACAAAAGACAGTATGTGCGTTTTCTGTCAAAAATCTGTGACAACTGTGGCGAAGTATGTGTATGTATACAGGCTGAATGGGGTTTAATATATGTGCTGACAGATGTGAATGTAGTGGATCAGCTTCCAAGGCACCAAGTCAAAGATCTGTGTGACAGTGTATTAGCAAACACCTGACAAGAATATGTCCTGCATCAATGTGCTGTGTGCAGGGGACCCTCTGCCTACAACAAAATAAAGGATCATGTACGCACAATGGCCACAAACACTGTTGGGCAAAAGACTTTCAGAAAAACATGGCTACCCACACATATTGTGTGCACAATCCCAGCCAATAGGTGGCTATGACATCCCAGGCCCCCACCCAACCCTGCATCACATTGCCCTCCTCCACCAAGTAATCAGGCTCACACAGATTATGTTGGATCCAACAGAAAAAGGTTTAATATATTGCATGAATCTTGACCTTGTCTTGTGCAAACAAAATATACATAAAGTAAAAACATTGTAGAATTCAAGAGCAGGTGACAATAATCAGGCAAATTCAATGGATAAGCAAATCACCACACATTGCAAACTGTGCATGGAAAAAATACCAAAATAACCTAAACTAACTAACTAAATAACTACATAATGAAAACTCATGCACATAATGAAAACAAAGAGAATGGAAAAGGTCAACCAAACATTAAAGGGGTGCAGCTAACCTGCTGTCACCTTCATTGAAAACACAAAAAGCAACTCCCAGAGCCAGCCACATTATATGGCCTGGTCCTGCCAGCTCACTGCACCAGACCCATTGAAGTAGGAGCAGTAAGCTTCTCTACTGTCCCTGGCCTCCTGCCGAGTGCGGCCATGGCTCTGCGGCTGGAGTGGCACAATCACATGGGCCTCATCACGCCAAGACCCTGGACGGAGCTCCCCTGTTGTAGCGTCTGCATTATCTACATAACCTCCTGGCGTGTATGATGCCCTATCCCTACGACGCAGGAAGTTATGTAGCACACAGCAGGCCACCACTACCGCGTCAATAGACTCCGGTTTCATATGTATAGGTGTATGAAAAATCCGGAATCTATTGGCCATTATCCCAAACGCATTTTCAACTACACGGCGGGCCCGGGATAGCCGGTAGTTGAAAATGCGTCTCTCAGAAGTAAGGGCCCTCTGGGGATATGGCCGCAGTAGGTGTTCCTGAAGTGGGAATGCTTCATCCGCCACAAACGCAAAGTTGAGATGTTCGGTCGTGTGCTCATTTGAGGGTAAGTTTAGCCCACCATTCCCTAGTAGTGTTGCCAAGGAGCTTAGGGCAAACACACCCCCATCTGAGTTGCGACCGGGCATTCCAACATCCACGTAGAGGAACTCATAGTTGGCATCTACTACAGCCATGAGGATTATACTACAATACCCTTTGTAATTGTAATACAAAGAGCCAGAGTGGGCAGGTTTGGTAATCCTCACGTGCTTACCATCCAATGCCCCGACACAGTTGGGGAAGTTCCACCGGGTTTCAAACCCTTGGCCCACTTCCAGCCATTCTGCGGCGGTTAATGGCATTTTCATGTAGGCTGGCTGCAGAGCTCTCCAGATGGCCCAACACGTTTCAGGGATCAGGCGGCTCAGCAGGGGCAGGGAGACACGTGACACGTATGTGAGGGATGTCATGGACTGCCCTGTAGCCAGGAACCGCAAAGTGATCGCCAACCGCTCAGCAGCTGATACTGATGGGCGCATTATAGTGTCCTGACGCGCTATCATTGGCCCAACACGCTCCAATAGGAAGGTGAAACAGTCCTCGGGCATACGGAGATAGTTTCGGTAATCATCAGGACAGTTAAGCTCCAGCTCCCGCAACAGCTGCATGTGGCCCCGGGTTTCCCGCCTCAGAAGCCAATCACGGGTCCACATCCGCCGCTGTCTGCGCCTCATCAACCTTTCATACCGATCCTGATACCACATTTGCTCTTCCACCAACGCAAGAGCCACGATAACATTGCGGTCATGGATATTCTGCATCCTCAATATCAGCACCTGTAGATGTGAAAGCACAACATGAGTACATAGACCAAAATGTGTGCAAGTCAGCAGGTTCAGCAACCCACACCTCTTTTCCATTACACACTATAGCCAAGAGGATGGCATCTCTTGTGTGGGCCCAAAACACAACCCTGAAGCAAGGACGGCAAACACCCAGGAGTCACCCCAAACAACATGGCACACGGCGATTGAGAGTGGCCTCCTCTACATCAACGTCAATGGGAGCTCCCAAAATTCACACATCTGCACCTAGGTGAGTTAGAAAGGGACATGTGTCACCAATAATGTTGGTCAAACAGGTCCCATAATCCATTACACAGCCCATAATGTCAATTGATTACAGTAAAAATGAGAAGAATAACGAATGTGACGTACCCCGATATGGAAGGTTGAGGAAGGCTACATGAACCAAACAACATTGCACATGACTGCGGATGGTTACCCATGGTGTAATTGGTTTTTGAAGGTGTCATTTTAAATACACATGTATGCCATGTCTGGCGCCCAACACCTCAAAGCCCTGTGTCATCCCATTCCCGTTGAACACAGTCTCCATTGGCCACAACCAGTATGCAGAAATCGATCCAGTCGACATGAGTGACACAGTTCCGTCTACAGTCATGCATCCATTCTCCTGTATGTTGTCTGCAAACAAACACAGCAATGTATCTCAACAAAAGTGTCAAGGCCCACACAAAATGCCGTATCCTAACCCACACACTACACTATATGTCGTCCCCAAAAATACAAACCCCTATATCGGCCGCTACACCAGTCTCCGGCGCTCTCCAAGAACATCAACATATGCACCCCACCCTGCGCCAATTCCATGTGTGTACACAAAAACTTACCTAATGGGTCTGCCCAGCAAGCGTAATGTTTGGCGGGATGGGCAACTTTTAAAGGGCCGCCAACCTATCACGATTCAGCGATCTCCACCAATTAGCGGAAGGCAAATCCGCACCCAGGTGCCCCTTCAGGATGTGCATTATTGTGTCCGCTGTGATTGGTGTCCCGGACTATAAAGGCAGGTCAATGGCCACTGCTCCGTGTCCAGACGTCGATGTGCATTGAGCTACTAGTGTCCTGTTTGACTTCTGTTGCTCTGACGGTAAGCCTCTTTAGCGGTTTGTAAGAAAATGTAATGAACGCAGCTGGTTCTGGCACAGGCAGCTTAGGCGATGTGTGTATGGCCATGTTTGAAGCGGCATGCAAATATTGAACACGTAATATTAAATATGTGAACCTTATTCTGTGTCGCCCAGTAGCCAGGTAGTGCCTCTACTTATATAGTGTAAGTATGTATTGCACCTTCTGCTTTTTGGCAATGGTAAAA
This sequence comes from Allobates femoralis, assembly GCA_033576535.1. Lineage (NCBI taxonomy): Eukaryota > Metazoa > Chordata > Amphibia > Anura > Aromobatidae > Allobates > Allobates femoralis. The sequence continues at coordinate 521,480,182 of JARQOC010000001.1, read as the reverse complement.
GAGCACGGTGTTATTTCTTTGGCTGGTACTTCACATCAACATTTCAGGGGTGGTTGAATTGTGGCGGACATTCCAGGGATGTTGGGTACATGTGTTAAAATGGGACTTCCACGTCTGGAGGAACACCTACATGATCATCTGGGTGCACATTACATGTAGTATGTGCAGTGTTGGCACACACCCAGCCCGCCTTTCTGATATAGTGACCCCTTACCATTGTGGACACTGGCCAGGTACTAGTTAGCACACAACGTGTTAGGTCACATGTTGCCCTCTACAGGTATGTACGCACACACCGTGTCAAGGTGTGTTGCAATAGGTACATTGGGGACAGAAATCATGTTTGAAACATCTGTAGGTGGACACCGATATCCGGGGCTTGATATTGGCAGCATACATGTGTTTGAGTTAGTAGCGGTCTGAGATTTAGAAAATGGCACACTCATGGCCAGTTTCACTCCACAAAATAGCTGCATAGATGATCACTGTAGAAAGTTAATGATTATGTGTATGATTGTGGCAAGTTTTGAAATGTCGGTATGCCTTGTGTTGTGACTGTGTTCTTTTTTTTTTTAATTTTTCATCGGCAGATGCCGACGGGTACTGTGGAATTGGAATCCCAGCTTCTCACGGAGTATCAGCGGCACGAATGTTTGTGGCGCAGCTCGCTGCCCGAATATAAAAATCGGGCAGCGAGGGCCGAGGCCTACAGGAGTCTTGTGGCTCTGGCAAATCGCTTGGAGCCAAGGGTAGGCAAGACGTGGGACCAGCAAATGGTGGCACTTAAGATCAAAAACATGAGGTCGGCGTTCATGCGGGCTCACATTCAGTACCAGCGTCGTCGCTCAGGGGCTGGAGCAGAGGAGGTACCATCACCTACCCTATGGTACTATCCCCTGTTCACCTTCATCCTGGGCGAGGTTCGCCCGCATCGAACGACCACCAACTGCCCCGTTGCTGCGTCCCATGTAGGCCCGGCTGCATCACCACCTGCGCCACAGGAGGTGGGTAATTGTGTGACAGTGGTGGGCCACAATGTTTCCTTCACATGTGTGCTTCGATAAATCCTTCACACCAAATGTGTTGGCATATTTACCTCCTTGCTGCGGCACACCTTGGGGTGTCAATCTATCTGCCCTCCTTCCATGACTTGCCAGACTTTTCTATTCTATGCTTCCAGCCGTATTGCAATGTTGCTTCTTCCACAACATCTTGGTATGTTTAGGTTAGTTATTTAAGGGTTTCAAGATAGCAGGTGGTTTGTTCTCAAACAGCCACATAGTACCATGTAGTAAATGATGCTGTCTCACATGTGTGTTGGCTTTGTTGCCAGTGGGTTAAAGGTAATTGAGTGAGGGGTGGATTCTCACCATAAAGGAGTCCTAATGGGAAGGTGCCCAATATGTGTCATTGGCCAGCACAGCCCCCAGTATCAAGGTGTTGTGGTGACATGTCCTAATATTGGATTACGGCTACGTGACAAACAACTAATTATGTATTTAGCTGAGCTCCTGGAATGGTCGAGGTGAGTGTACAGGAGAACCACTGGTGTTGGGGTCTTGAACCTTATTTGCTTTACTGTGTTATTCCTCATTTTCCATTCTGGTAGTTGGGCTTGGTGTGTGTGGGAGTGGTATATAGAGTCCTGTTGTGAATGTATACAGTTGATATTGCCTCCACTAATGGTTTTTTTTTTTTTTTTCCCCACCCACAGGCCCCAGAAGAGGACGGCTCCATTGCCGAGGATTCTGTTGCTGATGATGCTCAGCCCATGACATCTGGGGCTGAGCAGGAGGGCGCGACGAGTGATGTGGGTCCAGGCCCAGGTCCCAGCTCCGGGATCCGTCGCCGCCGCCGTCCTGCACCACCTGAGACGGAGCTGGCGACCTGGGCCCGACGCGTGTTGTTGGATGAACAACGGACCCACATGGACCCCGACGCCCTCTACATGAGCAACAGAATGCGAGGGATGGAGCCGCTCCAGAAGAAGATCCTTCTGAGGGTCTTCCACAATGCCGCTGATGCTGCCGATGATGGGGCCCTTCAATGGGGCTGCCACGTCCCCCCCCCCATGCAACACACCTTGTGGCCCCTTTCACCAGCTGCCCCATCTCGGCCCGTGAGAAGACCGGCCCCGCCACAGTCACCCCATCCCCCCTCAACACATCGTCGTTCAACCAGACGTTCTGGGGCAGGTCGGGGCTGCCCTCAGAGGAGGGGGGATGCGGCATTGTCAGAGCCGACAGAAGAGGAGTAATTTGGACACTAGTAGCCAATGCACAGAATTGGCAGTCTGGACTTTATAATTTCAGGAATTGCGTTTTATATGTTTATTTTGTTGATTGAGTTTTGGGCATAATTTGTGGGTTTTTTTTATTTTTTTTCCACAAAAATTCTATTATTTGTAATTTATTTTAAATTCCAGGCTGGAATAAATTTTATTTATTAACACAATTGTGTATTCATTTCAGAATAAGGATTGTGTGGGTTTTTGGGGGTGAATGTAATTGTGGCCAATAATAGGTTTCCCCAAGCCACACAATATGGGCCAGTGCTCGCTCAGCAGGATCACCATCGGTTCATTTGGAATGTCTTAGCACATTCACAAAGGGATGTTGTGATGTGCCTCACATAGTTAGGTTATGGTGAGGTTTGGTCACCAAATATTAGTAAGGTCACATGAAGGAGCGTATAACAAAGTTAGAACAGCATTGTATTGTAAACATACATGTGTCACAGACATTTGCCATCATACAAGGAAGGCTTAGGCCAGATGGGGCTAGCCAGTCCACACTTGTGATGGTCCCAATGTGGGACAGTATAGGGATTGTAGGCCAGATGGGGCTAGCCAGTCCACACTTGTGATGGTCCCAATGTGGGACAGTATAGGGATTGTAGGCCAGATGGGGCTAGCCAGTCCACACTTGTGATGGTCCCAATGTGGGACAGTATAGGGATTGTAGGCCAGATGGGGCTAGCCAGTCCACACTTGTGATGGTCCCAATGTGGGACAGTATAGGGATTGTAGGCCAGATGGGGCTAGCCAGTCCACACTTGTGATGGTCCCAATGTGGGACAGTATAGGGATTGTAGGCCAGATGGGGCTAGCCAGTCCACACTTGTGATGGTCCCAATGTGGGACAGTATAGGGATTGTAGGCCAGATGGGGCTAGCCAGTCCACACTTGTGATGGTCCCAATGTGGGACACTATAAGAAAAGAGCCCAACGGGGGCAAAAAAATAAAAAAAAAAATATTTTCACTTTTGCAAGGCAACAAGCCAACGTGTGAAAATTTTAGGGTCCAACAAGGACAACTGTTTGTGGGGCCATGTTTGGCCAGGATACAATGCATCCCTCAAATTCATGGGTGTGAACCATGGTGTGGGTGTAGGTCCGCCAGCATTTGAGCCAGGCGGCCAAGGTCCTGCAGGCCACGCTGTAGAGCCGTGGTCAAACGGGCCACAAATGCCTGATGGGCCTGGATGAATTCCTCCATGGTAGGGGCACCTGTATTGGGAGTAAACACAAACTTTAGTACACAGTCGTCACTGCTGATGGTTAGTCATGACTGGCCGCAACCATCCACTTACCCTGTTCCTCCAAATCCAGTTCACCATCAGACGGGGAGGGAGATGGGGTCAAGCTCCATCCATATGAGCCCGCACGTTCACCATCTGGAAAAAGGGTGAACCAACATGGTTTACTTTGTTTACATAAATTTTTTGGCCCCAGATGAAATTTAAGCAACAGTGTGCAGGGTGTCTGTGGCAACATAACCCACTTACCACCATAGTCACTGTGTGGGGACATGGTCACCCCCGGACTCGCCACTGAGCTGGAGACAGTGGGAGGTGGTGTTACTCCCGGGCTGGGGCTCCGTGGCCACATTATGTGGTTCAGGGGTAACAGTGGTCCTGGGCTACGGGGCAAAGACTCCTCTGGGCCGCCAGGTACTTGCTGCTCCTCGCCCTCCTGTGGGGAGTTGATGTGTTCCTCCAGCAGCCAGGCAGATGGGGACAGCTGGTCACACTCCAGCGGGCTGCCAGGTGCGGACTGGTCCTCCACGTCCTCTGTCCCGGTGGGTGACGGGACGTCTGGCTCCTGAGGCCCGGGGGAAGGTGTTGACCCTGGGGACAAGGGTGCCACTTGAGCCTGATGTGGTGGGGTTCTTGATGGGCCACCTGGGGGTGGGGCATGGGGCCCTTCTTCTGATGAGGATTCAGCATCTAGTTTGAAATTTGAACATAAAAGACGTAATAAGATCATGCCTACACATTGTTGTCCTACAAAGAGCTTGTGTGGGTATGTATTTGACGGCTAAGGCTGGGGTCACACACACACAGATATGTGGCCAGATATTGTTGACAGATCTCTGGTTGCAGTGAAAGCATGGACACATTGTTCCATTTTGAGGCTGTCTCCAAATGTCAACATGTGACCATGATTTGACTGCAAACAGAGATCTGCAAACAATATGTGGGCAGATATCTGTGTGTGTGACCCCAGCCTTACTTAGCATCAACCAGGTGATGCTGGATGCATACACTCATGTTGTATGCATGGACTGTGCGTGTGAGACATTTTTAGGCCTGACTGGATGAGCACAACACTGTGAAGATGTGTTTGATTGTGTAGGCCACACTGTCCCTTGTCATATGTTTCCATCATTTTTTGTGTATTGTGGGACATGCACATGTGGCGGTGTGTGTTTTGGGGCAACAATTACTCACCACGCAGCCTTGCAATCCTGGCACGGATGTCCAGTATGCGACCTGGGCACTTGTGCTTCAAGTCAGCGATCTTTTTTTGGATCGCTTTGACTGTCCTCTGTACCCCCAGTTGGCAGAGCAGGGCCCGCTGGATCCGCCGCACGGTGCACCGATTGCGCAGCCTGGGGTGGCGGTGGTGATGGTGGCCCCAATAGTCCCGACGGTCGCACTGATCAATGAGGATGATCAGCTCCGCCATCCCCCATGTTGCGGCGCGGTGCACGGCTGCCATGACTGCTATGGTGTGTGCAGAGGCGGGGCTGGCACCTTGCAGGCAGAGTGAAAATGAAACCAACGTCATGACGTCATTACGACCGCTGTGGGGGTGACGCACCTTTATAAGTAGCCCAACACGCAGTGACTCGGCCGACACACTTATGCGGCCCCTACTGCAGAAGACCCACAGTGCAGTCCGTACAACACGGCTCTGATCTGTCTACTGGGTAATCTCCTCCGATGTGCTATGGGATTGTGTGCATCTGTGTGCGCGCTGCGCGCACTGCCAGACCCGGAACACTTCTACGGCAGCTGCTGTGCAATAAGCCAGAGCGGTACGTAACACACACTTGTGCGCTGTGTCCCGCATTATTCGTTATCATGTTGATAGGATGTGCACACTGTATGTAGATCATGGGCCATTTATGATTTTACGTTCAAGTGTGTGTCCGCGTAATTGTACTACTATCTGATCGTGCATACGGCGCGTATGTGTAGTGCTGAAGGGACAGCTCATCCAAGATGGAGGGCTGTGAGGCAAGGGCCAATCGTAACGCAGCATCTTCCACCAATGATCGCTGAAGGGGCGCGGTATCACGGAGCATGGGTGACGCCTTAGCCACATTGCAGCTACATCGCCGGGTGTCCAGAGTTCCCTTCTGTAGCTTCTTTACACGCCGATACAGCTCGCTACAATCGGCGATGTTGCCATATGTTTATGGGCAGTGCACGGATACAGAGGTATCTGTAGCCGGCTGTGTCGTCCCGTCTTCAGACGCCGCTACTACGGGCAATATTGGCTCGACAAGCTACATTTGTAGCCTGTAGCGGGTTGTATGCATCCTGTTGTGGCGGCGTGTAAAGGTACCATTACTGTTAGGTACAGTCGGTTCCTTACCGGTACGGACGGGAGCGACCGAAGAGTAATCCTCCCGCCATCGGAATTCAACCATTTTTCCTAATGTGTCCTGGACCCAGTTTGGGACAGAGGTAGAGATTCCGTGGCGCTATGGCTTCCTTATGTCGGTCCGACAGCTTGTTGGTTTGCAGTCAGGGACAGACTATCTGACTGCCTCGGCGCCGCCATGCCGGTGATGACCCCGGACTCCCCAGCTGGCTCCAATCAGTCCTAGTATGTCCCCTCTGGTGTCTGGGTCACCTCTCTCCAAAGAGGTGCCCTCCTGTGACGGACGCAGTCGCCTCACGTCTGTCCTTGCTGCCTCCTCAACGCTGTTTTTCATCTGACTGACTGTCACTCTAAGTCTCCCACTCTACTCTAGGCTCCACCCCCTGGGACCTACTGAAAATACAGTCCCTTGTCCTAAGGTGGCCTATTGTATGGGTGCTTATGACAGACTCTGTAGGAACCCCATATACATGACTATGGAGGCACTACACCTTCTGTTTGGGGCGCAGTACCTCCCTGTGGCGCTTGCCTATGCTGACAGATATGGTTGCACATGGGAAATGGAAGTCTGCGAGGTCGGTGGACAAAATTAATAGGGCTAGAGTGAAAGTGAATAAGGTGGTGGCAGTGTTTGTGACCCACAATGGGGGGATTGTGGTGCAACACAGAGAGTTGGAGACATCAACTTTTGAATATTTGAGAGCTGATTGTGAGCATTTGAATTATATCAGACTAGATATGTGGATGATGGGCTTGCGTGATGGAGAGGCGCAAGCGCTTGGTGTGTGGCAGGTCCAGGCCAAGTAAGGGATCACTTGGCCTGTCCTGTGGTGGGGGTAGGTCTAGTCCAAAGGCAGTGAAGCTACACTTGTAATTGGGAGGTGAGCCACTTGGAAGGTATAGTGGCTCCGGTTACAGATACCTTACTGGCACGGGGTTCTGCAAGGTTGGGGTGTTGGTTCTCATTAACCAATACTTCTTCCCTGGAGTCTATGTTTTCGCGGCCAGGGAAAAGGTTTGGAGGCCTCTGGACCGGGCCTATCCAGGTGTGATATGAAGATGATGCCTATTGTTTAAAGTTGGGATGCCAGTTGCATGGTGTACCCATTATTTTTTCTTTAGTATGTAAACAATAGGCAATAAAGGCTGCTTTGGCCAAATTGTTTAACCAAGCCACGAGCAGTGTTTGTGTCATTATTTAATTGATGGGGATTGTTTAGATGATGGGCTGGTAAATTAATGACCGGGAAATCCTCCCATAACTGTCAAGTAAATGTGTAAACGTGTTTTGTTGAGAAAGCTGCTGAGGAGACAAGATCTGTATCTGAATCTCCTTATACTTTGCAAGGAAAAGGTGAAATAAACTGAGGAGCAGGTTGAAGAGAGTCCATAAATCCTCTAGATACAGATCCAAAGCTTGACGCTGCAGGCAGCATATAGCAGAAACATCCAGTTCATGCAAATAAGACCAGCTATGGTTAGGGTCACACTTGGGAGCTTGCATCCATTGGAAGGATGCTTTAAAGGATCCTTTTTTTTCCCCTTGCCATCTCCATGGCATGTTTTGTGATTTTTAGCGCGTGTGTTTAACGCATGCGTTAACGCATGGTACATATAGGTACCATGCGTTAACGCATGCATTTCCCATAGACTCCCATGTTAAAAAAAGCATGCATTTTAGCAAAAAGCACCAAAAAACACTGCACACCACGTTTTTGGTGCACTTGCAAAAACGCATAGCGTCAAACGCATTGCACTTTTGCAATGCGTTTTTTGCATTGGAGTCTATGGCTAGGGTCACACCTAAGCCCTTAATCCGTTATTGGCATCAGTTTTTTAACTTTATTTTTTAAGTCCAAAAATTGATGCTAAAAACAGATCCTGGGATCAAGTTTGACTGCATTGTTAAAAAACGGTATTATTTTTTTAACTGGACCCAAAAAACGCTGCAAGCAACATTTTTGGGTGCGGTAAAAAAAGATCAGTTTTTTTTAACATGGGGCCCTATGGGAAAACAGATCCGTTTTTTTGGGTGTAGTAAATAAACACATCCGTTTTGCTAGCATTTTTTGGCAAGAAATGTCAAAGTCCAACAAAAAAAAACAGCCTAAAAAACACAGATTTGTTATTGGATCCATCAAAAACAACTGATTGGCATGTGTGACCCTCGTCTGTGGGTACGTTAAAGCATGTGTTTTTCAACATTTTCAAATGAAAATAGCACATGCATTTAGCAAATTGCATGGCGCAAGTCTGACCCTAGCCTAAGGCTCTGTGCATTTGGGATACATTGTGCTACAGGACCCTGTCTGAGAGTTGCCATCCCACTTTACAGTAACTGTGCTCGCTGTAACAAAAGTTATGTTATGCTTTCACTAGTAAATGTTTGCAATTCACCGTTTCCTGGATTAAAGGGACACTGTCAGGTCATTTTTCAGTATGATACTAATATTACCCTTGAATAGTGCCTGGGTAGACCTTTTAAAAACATGTAAAATCATTATTGTATCATTTGTAGTTTCTATGTTATCACCATTGTCAGACCTTGCAGAGAGCTGCTGGATTAGTCCTCTCCATTATAAGCAAAGACGATTAGTCCTGTGCTGTGTAAACGTTCATGTAATTATTCACTCCCTCTCAGCAGCTCTCTCCTCCTTCTCAGCAGCTCTCTCCTCCTTCTCAGCAGCTCTCTCCTCCCTCTCAGCAGCTCTCTCCTCCCTCTGCTAACAGTGCAGTGTGAGGTTTCACTTACAAGTCTGTTCAGTTGATATCACCATGGAGGGAGAGAGCTACTGCAGGTCTTCCTGATCTAGACTATTTGTTTCTGTAAAGCAGATATCCTGCTGTGCTGTGACAGTTTCTATGTGGTAGCTCATCTCTTGTGATGCTACACACAGAGAGAAGAGAGGAGAATACAGTCCCCCCACTGATCTCCTGTGCTGTGATGTGACTATGTGACATGCATATTCATGCATGGGGAGTGGATAGCAGAGAACTAAGTGGATCATTCACTGTGAGTGACATATGGAATGAATCTCTTTATTTGCAGTTTACACAAGATAGGAGGGAAATATACATAAAAGAAATCCATCAATAGAGAGAGTTTAGAGGCAAGAATTAGAAAATGATAGCAGTTACATGTGGATTTTTGACCTGACAGTTTTCCTTTAAAGGAGTGCACAATATCAAATCACATCACCAAGAAACAGAAGTAAATTAAGAGCACCCTAGCATCACAAATCTTTTCCTTTTTGTCACTGCCATGGTGGAGTGGTAACTTCTGCACACCAATGTGGTTTTACGCTGTGGTGTCACGACCAGGATCACACTTGTGTATTTACATGCCATACATGGTTTATTGTGTTTCAAATTCTAATTTGGGTAAATTTTAGTTTTAAAAAAGTTAAAGCACCTCCCGGCCTGTAGAATTACTTTTTTCTTTTCTGGAGGAAAAAGAGGGGGTTCATGTGATAACATTGATGACCTAGTGTGTTTGTATGGTCTGCTTAAAGATTTAGACATTCTATGGCTTTTGTCAACAGGGGATTAGATGTGGTTCCTTATTTGCACGGAATTCATGTCAAATATCTGTTTTTCATTGACAAAGAGATGAATAGAGGGATTGAAAATATTTCCTGATCACAGGTTTATCTGAGGTAAACCTTTTAATACTGATATTTTCACTCACTAAGATATTTTTTTTAACCATCTGAATGGTGAAACGATTGTAATTTAACTAATTGTTTTTGTTAATTACACATTTTAAAAATTCTTGGAAAATGTCATAAAGCTGCAGTAAAGACCTTGGGTATATATGGGTCTTATTATAAATTAAATATGATTTTATTTACTATACTATGAAATTAAATTCATTATTATTATTTTATTTATTCTGCTGAATAAATACTTTTGCATTTCTATTTAGCATATTTTAAACCCATAATGCTTCCAGTAAATCATAGGACAAGGAAGCCTGATTCCAATGATGAATCCCCTATATTCTGCTTCTTGTAGTTTACATAGAATAATTATTTTGTCTAATGCATCGCAAAGAATTAGAATATCATCAAAAAGTTAATTTATTTCAGCAATTCAATGCTGCATTCTTGTGTTTTCCAGTGTCATAAAGCACTGAGCAAAGGCTTTAGGCAGGTGTAGAAAAATGCTGACAAGTTAGGCTGGGGTCACACTTGCGTTTTTTTCATGAGTTTTTGGAGACCTGCATTTAAAAAAAAAAATGTAAAAACGCACCCATAGGCCCCCATGTTAAAAAACGCATGCCCTAATAGCAAAAATGCATGTCTTAATAGCAAAAACGCATGTGTGATAGTACCATGCGTTTTTGCAATTATGTGATTAGCTGACATCAAAAACGCATGCAAAAACGCATGGTACATTAGTACCATTTAGTACCATCCAAAAACGCATGCTACATTAGTACCATCCAAAAACGCATGCGTTTTTTAAAAAACGCATGTGTTTTCCATAGGGGCTCATGTTAAAAAAACGCATGCGTTTTCTAAAAAACGCATGCGTTTTTAAAACAGCACCAAAAAATAGTGCATGCACTATTTTTTGGTGCTGTTTTAAAAACGCATGCAAAAACGCAGGGTGGCATCAGACACCTTAAAAAAACGCATGCTGAAATGAAAAAACGCATGCAAAAACGCATGAGTTTTTTTAAGTCACTAAAAAAACTCATGCCAAGTGTGACCCCAGCCTAAGACAGATCTAAAAAATTGTATTGTTCCTAGTTTATTCTTATAAATTAACCAAATGCAAAGTGAATGAACAAAAGAGACATCTATATCAAATACATTTTTGCCCAGTTTTTGAAGAAACCTAGAAAGGAGATTGTTCCAAACTAATCACATATCGCACCAGTGGATGTTTTTTAGTTATAAGATACAACATTTATGTGGGATTCATCAAAAACAGGGGTTCAGCGGATGCAACCAGAAGAATTATTAACTTATTATCACAAATCGAAAACCGTAAAACTCCTGCAATTTTTGTAGCAGTCGATGCCGAAAAGGCGTTCGACAGGGTACATTAGGGGTTCCTCTTTGAATCCCTCAAAAAATTCGGATTTAGGGGCAACATTCTCCACATGATCCAAGCTCTTTATTCACACCCAACAGCTAGCATACTGACTAACAATACATTATCAGACACTTTCCCCCTGACAAACGGAACTAGACAGGGCTGTCCCCTATCACCCTCACTATTCGACCTTTTCATTGAACCACTGGCAGAGAAGATTAGAATGAACTACCTCATAAAAGGCGTCCACACCGTAACAAAAGAGTACAAGATTAGCCTGTTTGCAGATGACATCATCTTCACACTATCGGATCCCATCAATTCATTGAGGAATCTACTCTTAACTATCGAAGAATTTGCTGAAGTATCTTCCTACAAGATTAACCTCACCAAAACTCAAGTCTTGCATTTTAATCTTGATCCTGAAACTCTCTCCTCTATCAAAGCTGAGCATGATCTTGCGTGGGACAAGAAGGAACTAAATTACTTGGGGTTATAATCACAGACCACACCTCTAATCTCATAGAAACTTGACGACTCTCCTTAACACAATCCAATTGGATCTTGCCCACGCGTCAAAAATAGAATTATCCTGGATTGGAAGGATCGAATCCTATAGAATGTTCACGCTCCCGAAGATTCTCTACATCTTTCACTCTCTTGCAATTCCCATAAAACAAAGTTGGATTAGGAAACTCCAGTCCCAATTATCCTCTTTTATTTGGGGGCAGCGGAAACCTAGGGTTGCAAGAAATACATTGGAGAAGAGCAGAGCTAACGGAGGCCTGGCAGTCCCCAACCTCATGGCATATTATACAGCTACGTTAATCACCCTAAGCAGGACCTGGTGGAGCCAGATGGCAAGACCCAGTTGGCTCACTCTAGAGGAATCCAAGCACCCTAAAAACTAACTTTTTCTTTTGTTCCTATCTCACCTATGCGAAGCCTCCAAGAGACTTCCTCAGGACTTAACCATCAAAGCGACTATTCAGGCCTGGAAACTCTTCACATCAAAAGAAACCTCAACAGTACTATCCCACGACTGGATACCAATCGACATCTTAAAATCTATGATCCCGAACATCAACTTATACACATGGAAAAGCTCTGGGATAAATTACATTTCTGATATTATCGACAGAAACAACAGGCTGTTTCCACTAGATCGGCTACAAGCAACTTTTTGTTTACTAGAATCTGAACTCCCCACTTGGGAAAAGATATTCAGATACATAAACAAAAAAAACACCAAATTTTCTTCTCCCTCAACCTGTTGCCCAATTATACAAGCACAACTTATCGCTAGTTTTTTGGTCCACCAAAAGCATTTATAAAATTGTGAATTCTGATAGTGCTCTTACTAAAACACACAACTTAACCGCCTGGGAAAGGGAATTGGGAACCACAATTCACCCCGAGCTTCTTAGCAACTCACTTGCGAAACTCCAAAAGATGATTCCGAATGCATCACTCATAGAAACCCATTACAAAACTCTCACCCGATGGTACTTCACCCCGCAAAGACTACACTCGATCAAAGAGGAGAACTCCCCACTTTGCTGGCGCTGTCTCATGGAGATTGGAGACATCTCTCACATCTTTTGGCATTGTAGAGCATTGGGGTCTTTCTGGAACGAAACCCAAATGCTGCTCACGGACTTAACAGATGACGGATGTATTCTTTCTTCGGAACTTGTCATCCTCCTTCTTGATACTGAACACATCCCCCCTCACTATAGACCTCTGACTGTTCACATTATCTTAACAGCAAAAACACTCGTCGCATCGTTGTGAAGAGACACCAAAGCACCCTCATTCTCTACTCTTCTAGAGAAGGTCTCTACACACAATGCTTATGAGCTATCCTACGCACTTAGGAGCAAATCAATTAAAAAATACAACAAAAAATGGGGACCTTGGAACAGGCTATTTCCCTCTAGTCACTTCCCCAACGCGCAAGTCTAAACACACATGAACCTTACCTCTCCCCCTTCCCCTTCCCTCTCGACCCTCCTATCCTTCCCCCTCCCCCTTTTAATCAAACATCAGAACTTTTGTTTATTGAATTATATTATTCAATTAGTTATAAAAGCTCATAAATTACGAGATGTGTTGTTAACCTTAACTGTGCTGATTTATAGCAGACTAGTCCTATGCTCGTAGGCAAGGACATTACCTTACCTGTTTTGTTTGAACTAACTGAAATTGCCGCAGACCCAGTTATATCATATGTATGTTTAATCATTTATCTTGTATTATAAAACTCAATAAAAACTTTTGAACAAGATACAACATTTATTTACAAAAGAGAAAACTCAATCCATACAATATTTCGTTTGACCACACTTTGAGTTCAAACAGTATAAATTCATATAGGGATACTTGCACTAAGTCAGGCATTATAATCTGGTGTATGAGTATCGAATAATACCAAACATGTGATGATGATTAACGCTGTACGCTCTCGTCTCTTTCCCTGCTTCCTGGTGTCTTGTCTGGTCCCCATCTCTGTTCCCTGCACGTAAGGCCTGCACCTGCCTCACAGCTCTCCCAGGAATGGACTTAAGATAAACGCGCGACATTCCCCCTTCTCTTAATGGCCAATGTGCTCCACTCGGAAATGCCTCTCAGGCCTATGGGAGGTGCGTGAGCATCATGATCTTTTGCCTAGAGACTCGTTGCTGATTGTCAGATCCTCTTTCATGTTTACTGTGCCTACTTGTCTGAGCTGCTAACTCATGCCTGTGTCCTAGTATCTGCTAGAACCTATCGTACCTATCATACCTGAGCTAGCCGTGCTGACATACCTTTTACAACAGCCTGAACCAGCTGTGTCATCATGTGATTTACTGGGAAATTGGTCTAGGATTCAAACTCCGGCATTTATATGCTAGTGTTTGACCTGTGCTCGGGTTCCGACATCTAAAGGAATGAATTGGCAGCCTTAACGCAGCCTTACCTTTCTGGTTAACTCTGCGTTAATGCTGCCAAATTCTATCTTTTTAACGGAACCTCCTGAACGCAGGCAATAGCGCTAGTGAGATCCTAGCCTTATTCCCGTTTGTCTTAGGTTTGCTACTGAAGAAAAGTCCTGAAACCAAGGCTTGTGTGTTAAAGAAAATGTACTTCTTGACTTGTAAGGCAGACTAAGCCACAGACTAGCAATTCAATATAACTTTTTTTGACTCTCTGTTTAGTTGCATGGCCATAGTTGAATTGTGGGTCTTTCCTTATCTATAACACCAAGTATGTAGGGAGATCTATAGTCGGGGCATTGCTACCCAGGAAAAAAGTATGCAAAAAGTTCTATTTGACCTGTAACTGTACATTACCAACAATCTACAGGTGATATAAAGGTCACAACAGGGGCATATGAATGCCTCTACACTTAATCATTAATATTCCATAAAAAATCCCCACTCTATACAGCGTATTACCACTAACTTTACTGTTCACTGCTCACTAGTAAATGTGGCAGACAAACTATTTAATAACCACACTTTCAGGATCAGGCTAACCCTTGTGGATTTTGATTAGACAGTGTAAATGCTGAACAAACCACCATTGTCAAATCTATTTATGTCCTTTTCTATGAACTGTTTTTGAATGTACTGGTAGGGATAAGCGTGGGAACACTTGACATTGTGTTACAAGTTTGTGTATTTTAGCCAAAATATCAATCAATCAATACCTTACATTATTAATTATGATTAATTACCTATATGTCCTGACTGTCTAGAGTTATTGTAATTGTGCTTGTCTCCTCTATCTTCATGTAAAGCGCCATGGAACCTAATGGCGTTATATAAATAATAATAATAATAATAATAATAATAATGTCATTTTTCATAATTTTTTATTGCACATTTTTCAATTTTTATGCATGTAGACTGGCCCATTTGAGTGTCTGTCCTGTGGGGTACAGTTATATAGTGCTGGGCAGCCCACCTGATTTAATGGTATGAGTGTGACGAATAGGCTACAAACCAGGCACTGTGCATCAAATGTATCTGTGCAACTGGTGCCCTATGCAACCCTTATCTGCATTAATATCTAGAACCAGCAACCACTCTCTCCATGATATGGTAGTCTGAGAGTGGTTGTTGTGAAGAAACAGCTTTTCTCAGTGCATGTTCTGGGGTTAATATTCTTAATTTTGGCCAGACTATGGACCTTTTGTTTGTTATCTCATGTTTGCTAAGACATTCCATCTTGCTAGTCATCCTGGAGCCCCATTATCCTAGGTTGTGTATTGCAAATTTTATGTAAATTATTTTACCTCCTCACCTCCTCTGTCAGAAACTCAGTCATAACTCAGAGGAGAATTATTTAGATATCGGATTGAAATTACAACAAATAACAGCCCAGCCTTATTCCACCAATCCTGGAAGATCTCAATGCTCTGAGTTGAGTGCTGGGGATATATTAGACAGGCATGTTTCATTCACATAGTCATATGCTTTGTAGCCTCAGTCTAGGGACTTCGGCCCTGATTGAGGACCACCAGAACTGGATTATATTCTTCAGAAGATCAGCCTAGAATTCTAGGATTTGGCTGAAATATCAATGACTATATAAGAAATATGCCCAGGTTGCAACAATTCGGCCACCTGGCTACAGACATTGCTATGCTCGGTCAGCTTCCTAAGCTTGTTGCAATTCCTATAGTAGGCCTGCATTTCGCCAAAAGCAGGATTGGAGTAAGTAACCCTGAAAGCTCCCGGAAGCTCAAACATTCTAATCCCTGGTGAGCCAGCGGAAGGGTGAGACTCTGTTGCCTGATACATTTTGTATTTTGCTTGGTTATGTGTTATATGCCTTTAATTGTTGGGGATCCAATAAAGTCTTACTATTGTGGTGCCCACACCCTATGTTGTCAGAGGAGTTTTCCGCCCACAGTTAAGGAGTTCGGAGTTCATTTGGGATGAGCCATGGTGCATGTAGTCTTTCTAAAGGTGGTCAGGTCAGCAGACAAGAGCCCACTGACCCCCGTTTCTCCACAGTTAACTCACCGGTGTTTTGCGCCTGGTGTATCCCCACCTTTATTATAGTAGGCCTGCATTTCTGAGAACTGTTGTTGAATGTAGTGTAGGGACTCATAAGCTTGGGGACACTTGACATTGGGTTTTGGCCAAGTTGTTAATTATTGGTTGTTGATTATAATTTTATATTATTTTTAATCATTTTCTAATTTGCACATGTTTCCATTTTTCTGCAGGATGCAGCCAGGTCCATTTGGGTGTCTGCATTTGAGCTTGTGTTGGTTAATGGCTGTTTCTGGTGAATGTTTTTGAATTTTTAATATATGCATTTTCTGTGAATTATGGTCAAATCTAACTTTAACTTGGAAATTTTGAAGGTCCCTCAAATTATTCACACTTTCCAAACTATCGTTAACTACTTCTAATGGTGAAATTAAGATGGACAACTACAACTTCATCAGTTAAGATGCACTGCATTCTTGAAAGATGGAGACAAACATAAAAAAAATCAAAGTCAATGCTAAGGTCAGAGAACATCTGCAATCTGGGAGTTGTAGGCCTACAAACTATAGCAAATCCTACAGTAGATGATGAGAAAAAATAACTATGATGTTGAAAACTGCGTTTCATAGGCCTTCTTTAGGGTGTAAAGGGCTTTAGTTCAGTATCCTTTATTGAATACTAACTCATTTTCATATTTGAGACATGTTTTCTGTAATGTGTCGATTTAAAGCACCATTGCAGGTTCTTTTAGGAGTGGTCATTTAAATCCAAGCCCCATGTTACTCACCTTCCTGCGGCTTCCACCTCTATTTGCTGGCGCTTTATCATGCTCCGACAAAAAGTGACCTGTCAGCGAGCTTTTGTGTTTAATAGGATGCGCCACTTCACTTTTCAATACATCTCTATGGAGCTATTAAGCTCTTGTGCTGTAACTTCTGACTTTCAGTTAGTCAGATCTTACAGGCACAAGATGGCACTGCGGGACCAAAGAAGCATCTGTAAGAAGTAAAGCTACCACAAGGTAAATATTGGTCAGGGGGCAGGAGACTTACATTTAAAGCACCATTCCAGCTGTGAAAAAGAACAACTGCTAGAGTGGTGCTTTTACGCCTTAATGACATCATCCTGAGATCCATGGCATTCATCAATATGTAAGTATATATTGACATCATTAAAATCAAACGAGGATAATATTTATAATGTCTACCTGATGAAGGTAGCAAGCCGCTACCGAAATGCTTCGTGGACCATAAGAAATCAATAAAGGTTTGTCACCTTATAATCAATAATATAGTCCTGAGTCCTCCCCAGGCCTTAGCGCTCCTAAAGACTGCTTTGTTCTTTCTCCATATCCACGTCCCATCGGAGGGTACGCGGCAGGAGATGCTCGGGGCCTATCTTAATCCTCTGAGAATGAAGAAAAGGACCTGTGGTGATGTAATATCAGCCACACCCCCTGTGATCACGTAACCAGATCCAGGAAGAGCCACATGGAGCAGCAACAGCAAAATCCTCAGCTCAGAGCAATCAGCTGGGGTTGTACATGGGGTGCACAACCCTAGGAAGTGAGTGGTCTACCAAACCCCTTTCTCTCCCTAGTCCACTGGACCACCAGGTGCTTCTCAGTTTATGCTTCTCTCTCCCCCTTTGTTTCTAAGGCCCCTTTCACATCAGCGTTTCTTTTTTAAATCGCGGCAGATGCGGTGAAAAAACCGCATCTGCCGCGATTACCGCATACCGGCTGCACTTGCGGCACGGTTGCGGCACAGTTGTGGTCAGCCGCGATTTTTTCGCGTCCGCACCTGCCGCAAGTGCCAAAACCGCACTTGCCGCACCTGCCGCAAGCCCGCCTATACATTGTATGGGGCTTGCCGCAACTTTGCCGCAACCGTGCCGCAAGTGCAGGCGGTATGCGGTAATCGCAGCAGATGCGTTTTTTTCACCGCATCTGCCGCGATTTAAAAAAAACGCTGATGTGAAAGGGCCCTTACACGAATGTTTCATGGGATAGTCAGCCAACCTTACCTTCACTACTCATAGAGGTCTACGTCCCCAAAATATATATTTACCATGAAAATCTGTATAATGGAATTTGTCAACATTTAATAGTAGAAACATTAGCAATATCTACCAGTAGAGGTAAAATATGTGAAGGAATAATGAATCTTATGATGCAGAACCCCTTTTTTGTATTGATAATAAATAAAAAAATAATCCTGTTCATGGATTTTACCATTGTTCAAGCTTGTAATTAATGAACCACAAATAATTTGGTTCCTCAATGAAGTATTCAAATAATAAATAAATGAAAACACTGCATTAGAAGAAGCCCCCAAACTGTTTCTTGAGCTGCTCTAGATAATTAACATTAATTGTTATACAGGAAATGGTCAACCAACAGATATTTTGCAAAGAACGAATGACTCTGTGGACTAAAATACTTTGTCTCTAATTGTGTTAGGCTAGGGTCACATATGCAATTATAATTTCAAATCCTGATTCGGTTTTGAGCTTTTAAAAAGCTCAAAGGTGGAGCAGGAAATGCTCCTCATAGGAGCCCATTATAAAAACCTGATTGCATTACATGCAATCCGGTTACCACATCCTGCTCTGCAGCCTGCGTGAAAAATCATGTAGGCTGCAGTTTTTGGAGCAGTTCTAAGCCCCGCAATGCGGTAACCGCATTGCTGAGGATGTGTAATCCTGAGCAATGCGGTTGCGGTATACTTTGCTTATTCCAGCGGCAGTGTTAATACTGTAAAAGAAAGCTTTAATATTAATAATAATTGTGCCCATCATGTCTCTAGGGGTGCCCACCCCCCCTAGAGACATGCTACCTTCTCAGTTGGGCATGTAATGTGTTAATATTTTATGTAAAGTAAGCCGGCTATTGTCAGCTCTGTACATTTTTCTGAATGAAGCCGCAGCTCCACTGACAGCTGTGCGCATACTATACATAAAGTACGTATAGTATGTGCACTGTCTGAGGTCCTGTAGGCATTTACAGTAGATCTATGGCGTTGCGCAGCCCACAGGACCTCGGACAGCGCACATACTATACGTACATTACGTATAGTATGTGCGCAGCTTTCAGTGAAGCCACGGCTTCATTCAGAAAATTGTACAGAGCCGCCAGGAGCCGGCTTACAGGTACATCACTTATTAACACATAACATGCTCACCTGAGTTGGTAGCATTCTCTATGGGGGGTGGGCACTCCCTAGAGACATGATGGGCACAATTATTATTAATATTAAAGCTTTTTTCACAGTAATAACGGCCGCAGGGATGAGCAAACTGTACGGTAACCGGATTGCTCCGGATTACACATCCGGAGCAATCCGGTTATCGCATTGCGGTTCCCTCCACACATTTTTCATAAAAAATGTGTGTGAACGCAATTGCATTCACCACATCTGGATCTGGATGTGGTGAACGCAATTGCGCTATTAAATGTGACCCTAGCCTTAATCGGTTTGTCTCTCTTGCCGACGAAATACCTAGAAAAGTTCTCTGAGAAACATTAGATCAAAAAGAGCTTTTGTACATGTAAATCTGCTATAGGACGAAAAGGCTGTCAATAAAATACGTATAATGCCAGATGAAATGAAAGTACGCACAACTTGGTAATGACTGCTGGACGGATATATATGCCAAAGCTTTAATATCAAGCAATGGAAAATGTCTCTCTCATTCACATTTCTCCTCAGACAGCCACTTGCAGTTTGTCTGCAGACACATTTGTTAAGCCAAAAACCAGACCACTTAAGAATCAATTGGGTATTGTGAATTTTTATAGCATGTGTACAGCTCTCTTTTGTTTTTCCTAAAGACTGTCATTTTTTGCCATTTATTGTTAAATTGCCATCTTAATTGGTTACAGCATAATACTTTGTCCTGTGCCAATTATTAAAGACATTGTCATATACAGTACATTATATTACAGTCTTGTTTCTTGCCCCGTGTTATGATGCCACACCACTTATTTGCCAACTTTTCCTACTTTTAAGTCTTAATTGTTTCCTCTGTAATTTAGCCTGTTTCTTGGATTCTGTATTATCTCTTTTAGCATTCATTTATCCTTTTATTAGCTAAGCATTTAATAAAACCAGGATGTCTGTGTTAGTAAAATATATGTATTTTTATTTTATTATTCTCTTCATTTGTTTGCCAGGAATACTATTGTTCTTTTAATCTAATGATAATATGCGGTAGGAGGAATATTGTAAAAGTCTGTTACGCTAATAAAAATGTCTAGTGGTAAATTTTTATGATATGGACTAGAGCAAAAAGATCTAATAATGGTAGTAACAGCAAAAGCAGCTCAGATTGTATATCCCATATAATTAACAGTGTCTTCTGCACAGGGATTACCAGATTCTGTCCAAAGTCATTGTGTTCTCTGCTTTATTTTCAATGCTTCCTACTTCGTCCCCTAATCTTTTGGCCTTTCGTACATACAGGTGCATCTCAATGAATTAGAATATGATCAAAAGGTTCATTTATTTCAGTAATTCAACACATAAAGTGAAACACACATATTATATAGAGTTATTACAGAGTGATCTATTTCAAGTGTTTGTTTCTGTAAATGTTGATGATTATGGCTTACAGCCAAAAAAAAACCCAATAGTTATTACTCTGAAAATTGAAGTAGGGAGTATGAAAGGTTAAAAACCACGCTGCCATATTCCACAAGTAAGTGGCAATTAAAAATAAAGCAAAGCCCCCACATTTCATTTTAATTGTTTAACTCCTTAACGGCCAATGACAGCTATACCCATCATGGCTTTGAACTGTCACTGCATGTAAACACTCTCTTTGGTCAAAGAAAATATCATCCTAAATTTACTATTAACATAAAGTCCAATATGTCATGAAAAAAGAAATCTTGGAATCAATGTGATATGTTGGAGCTTTCCAGAGTTATTACCTCATAAAGTGACACTGGTCAGAATTGCAAAATGAGGCTCGGTCCTTAAGTAGTTAAATAATTTAAACAAAAATGATAAGCTCCCCTGTATTTTTGATTGACAGGTAAGATAAAGCCAGTCAACTCGGGGTGGCAGCCCATAGCTGTCTGCTTTATCTGTGCTGAAAATGAAAAATTAAGCGAAGCCCTATGTCAAATTTTTAAATGTATTTATTTATTTTTACAACCCTATGACGGCAGGTGAGGGGTGCAATAGCCAGTCACAGATGCATTCACAAAGAGTGTGTGTGTGCTTGGCTGTTAGAGCCAATGCAGTGAATAATCAGGAAGTTATTGAGCAGCCCAAAAGTACAAACATACAATCCTTGGTAAATAATGAAGCTGATGTTTTATAACTGTTTTGCTTAGGTTTGCATGCCCCCAGACCCCTAACCACTATTTTATAACTTTAAAGTGCGGGTTTGGGGTTTGGGTAAAGTCCAGTCCCGAACCCAGACTTTAAAATAAGTCCAGTTGTATCCGCTGAACCCGGTCATCGATGGGTGCGCCCATCTCTAATGCTTAGGCCATAGCCTACATTTTAAAACAAATACACATAACCTTACAAATATACTTCAACCAATAAGCATTCAAATGATATGGTCAAAATACTCACTTGCTTAATAATTATGCATACAATGTATATGGACAGATACAACTCAACAATGTCACCTATTTTGAAAAACAATAGGTACTGAATAAATATTACTGAATACAGTTGAGTGGAGTTGAATTCTACTTGAATTCTCCAAAAGTCCGCAATTGCCAAAATGCAGATTTTTTTGTAATTTTCTATCACGTGGATTCAGCAACATGGCAGCTGCTGGATGCCATTTTTCTAAACCATAAAATGCTAACAAATACCTGAAAAAAAACAAAAAAAAACTAATATTGATCTCATCACTCACCTCACTACTCACCACCACCTATCTGGTCCTCAACATATCTTCTGTTTCCCCGCCGCTCTTGTTCGAATCTTCATTCCATTCACATTGCAGTGGACTCGTGAGTGCCATGGCACCCATGAGGGCATCATGATGTCAAATTGCAATGATGTTAATTTCCTGCGTGCCTTCACAGAACCCTCCCGGGAGCCATAATCCTCGGAATTCCAGGGCAATATGAGTGAACATAAGAATCAAAGTAGTGAAGACAAAATGATGCATCAAGGACCTGATGGGTAGCTGTAAGTATCAGAAAAGCCAGAGATGCAAATCGTGAAGTAAGTAAAAGGATTTTTTATTTCATTTTTTTTACATATTATGGTCATTGTGCTCTGGGATCTGGAGAGATACACTAAATTTGAAGAGAATAACTTATCCATGACATGAATTTCATCACAACTTGCAATTAATGCTAAGACTTTAATTGCCCCAAAACATGTGTAACAGTTTGAGGACTCCTAGGACTGTATTGAACAACTTTCAAACTCAAACACAGCCTTAGCAACGGCAAAGTGATCTCAATATATCTGGCTGTGACTAAAGGAAGGTATGCCCACTGATCAACAGACTGTGTTGAGCCCCAGGCCCTGGGGTATTCGGGTACCAGGCTCGGTGGTTATTTAGGGATGTCACGGGTGGCAGCGCCTGATCCTGTGGTCTGAGTGACACTTCAAAAAGGGTGTATTTAGAGGGGAATAAGAGTTTTTGTCATGTGAATCCACCTGTAGTACCTGGTGATGGGTCACCAGCGCCGCCACAGTCCGCCGGAGGTAGATGGGATTGCGACTGAGTTGGCAAAGCCCCCTACAGGTAGGGCTGGTCCTCCGGGGCAGCGTTCCTAGAAGGGAACAAGTTGATGTAGGAAAACACACGTAGGCAAAATCACTTTCTCCCGGGTACTTTACTGTCAACTTGTAGCAGCATCAAACAAAGTTCACAGTCCAGCATCAGATGTTACAATACTAGGTAGCTCTACGGGTGGCTGCAAGTGGATCCCAGGTGGTATGGTGGAACCCGTGGTGTACCTTAGTTGACTAACCCGTGTCCTTTCTTCCCCACCTAGGATGGACCAATACCCAATGGCTCCGTGTAGGTAGTATTGGGGGTCCTCTTCCTCGTGGTGAGGAAGCAGGCTGACCACTCCGTCTGGCAGGGTGCTGTGGCGATATATGGACCACAGCAGCCGGTTGCCGACTGGAAAGATGAACTCTGGCCGGTCCTCGGGCCTGGCGTTCCCATGGTGGCCTGGAGATTCCCCTGGAGTATGGTCGCTCCACTCTGAGGATCTCCCCTTCTCTCTAGGGCCTGGACTTCTTGCGTCGGGCGCCCTCTTTCAGGATCTCCTCAAGATCCCTTCTTCTATCCACCGGATCGGCTTGAATCCGTCCAGGTAGACCTTCTGCCTCATTCCACACTCTTTTTTAACTTTCCTCCTTCTCTGACTGTTCCAACCCTCTCCCTCTCTCACTATTAGAGAGAGACTATTCTTGCTCCTACCGTAGTTAGCCATTCTGCTGAAAACCTCCTTGATCCCCCTAGAGGTGAATATATCCCCTCCTGGGTAACCTCCCACATCTCAGCTAATGTGGGAGTGCTGGGAATGGGTCCCACCCACCAACCTATCATTCACTTACAGCTGGGGCAATTACACCTCTTTTACAGGTGCAATACCCCTCTGTGATGCCTGACCATGCGGGGCACCACAATTGCAGTAATAAACGTTTTAGGATTTTTACATTGTAAATAGTTTCCAAAAATTTATTTAATTAGGGTCCTTGTAGAAATGCTTTTTAATGGTTAGCCATCATGGAAACCGATTTATGTTCAAAACAGTGCAGTTTGTATTCCAAGCCAATCTTATTCACTACTTTCAGCAAGGATTACTACCATGTTTCCCCGAATATAAGCCAGTGTCTTATATTCTTTTTACCCCCAAAAGTCCCACTGTGGCTTATTTTTGGGGTATGGCTTATTTTAGAAAAAACAAAATGACGATTTTCACAGGCCCTTACAGTACAGTATCCCACACAGCCCAGAGGGTCACAGCCCCCAGTACAGTATCCCACACAGCCCAGAGGGTAACAGCCCCCAGTACTGTATCCCACACAGCCCAGAGGGTAACAGCCCCCAGTACTGTATCCCACACAGCCCAGAGGGTAACAGCCCCCTGTACTGTATCCCACACAGCCCAGAGGGTAACATTTTGTGAGTTCCTTACTTTGTACAGTAATGGTGGCTTCCCCTAATGGATTCCTCCGCGGTGCAGGGTGCAGGTGTGGCTGTTTCTTCTTGCTGGAGCGTCTGGGCCAATCAGCACTCGAGCTGCTGAGCCAATCAGTGCTCGAGATGCTGGGGAGCCGCTTGGCCAATCAGAGCTCCTGCAGGGGCAGCGGTGACGTCAGGCCGGGCGGGCACACAGTACATTAACCCCATGCACTCGGGGCCACCTGCGCCTGCACATAAGGGCAGAGGAGGACAGCGGGGACAGCAGCGACAGAGGGGAACCAGGCAGCGCCGATGCATATACGGCAAAATGGTACCATGGCTTATAATTTTACTATGAACGCGTTACTACGGCTTATTTTCAGGGTATGGCTTATATTAGCCACCCCTCCTCTACCACCCACTATGGCTTATTATCGGGGGTGGCTTATTATCGGGGAAACACGGTATCAGGTAAATAACATAATTTAAAAAATCTTCCTATGCTGAATGGTGACCCGATGTTGTATGACATTTTAAAGGAAGGTTACCTTTTTAATACTCATAAGGCCCTAACTCTTATCAAGCCTATTGTCATCAAGCCTTGTACTGATAAGAACTAGAAAAACTTGGCAATCTACACAAGGTTTTTTCAAATGTGGCTCAAATAAATGTGGGATATGCCAATATCTAAGCTTAAAAAAGAATTTGATGTGGTAGCAACATCCAAACTGGTTAACATTAGACCAGGGGTCTCAAACTCGGCTGGGTTGATGGGCCGCACATAGAAAAAAATTGATATTGGGGGGCTGCATTGCTTGTAGGACTAAGTGACATTCTTAGTAATACCAGAATTTTCTGCTCAATGTAGTAATGTCCAAATCCTGATCTTCTACTTTTAGTAATGTCCTCACCCTGGTTCCCTTCTTGTAGTAATGTCCCCATCCTGGTCCCCTTTTGTGGTAATGATCCCATACTGGTCCCCATCCTATACTGTAGTAATGTCCCACATCCTTGATCCCCTCTTGTAGTAATGTCTCTATCCTGGTCCCCATCTTGTAATAATGTCCTCATCCTGGTTCTCATCATGTAGTAAAGTCTCCATCCTGGTCCCCCATCTTGTAGGAATGTCCCCATCGTGTAGTAATACCCCACCCTGATCCCCTTCTTCTAGTAATGTTCTCTCCCTGGGCCTCATCTTGTAGTAATGCCCCATCCTAGTTCCCTTCATGAAGTAATGTCTCCTTCCTTGTCCCCTTGTAGAAATGCCCATCCTGGTCCCCATATTGTAGTAATGTCCCCCATCCTTATCCCATTCTTGTAGTAATGTCAATTTAAAGCCAGATACTCAGGGCACTAAGCGGTGCTGAAAGTCAGGTCCGGGAGAACTTCCCGTTAAGGCGGATCCTCTACTGGTGGTGCGCAGCCAAAGCACAAATCAAGATAACCAGGTATAAGAAGAAGCGGCACTCACCGAGGTAGTATAGATGGTCCTTTATTCCGCAATTCTAGAAACGGACAGGGTGCAGGGAGGAGTCCACGGGGGCCAACGGACGACGACGCCGTTTCGCGACAGCTGTCGCTTCTACGGGTCCGGATCTCATCCCATTCTTGTAGTAATGTGACCATCCTGGTCCTTACCATGTAGTAATGTCCAATCCTGGTGCTCATCATGGAGTAATGTCTCCATCTTGTAGTAATACCCCAATCAGGGTTCCCTTCTTGTACTAATGTCCCCATCCTGGTTCCCTTTTGTAATGATGTCCCCATCCTGATCCCCTTATGTAGTGATGTCCCCCATCCTGGACCTCTTCTGTAGTGATGTACCCCATCCTGGACCCCTTTTGTAGTAATGTCCACATCCTGGCACCCATAGTGTAGTAATGTCCCCATGCTGGTCCCCTTTTGTAGTGATGTCCCCCATCCTGATCCCCTTTTGTAGTGATGTCCCCATCCTGATCCTCTTTTGTAGTGATGTACCCATCCTGGTCCCCTTTTGTAGTAATATCCCCAACCTGGTCTACCTTCTCTTTACACACACACTAACTTTCTCTCACACACTCACTCTCACACACTCACACTCGCTTTCACACACACACACTCACTCTTACACACTCATACTCACTCTCACACACTCACTGTCACACACTCCACACTCACTCTCACACACATTCACTTTCACACACTCATTCTCACACTTATTCATGCACACACTCACTCTCACACACTCACTCTCACACACTCACTCTCACATTCTTTCTCACTCACTCACACACACACTCTCACACGCTAAAACACACAAACACACATTCTCTCTCGCACACACTTTTCTAACCTTAACCATGTTTGAGGTCCAGTGCAGGGGACCACCGCTGTGTTATGACTTCCGGCCGTGGCACTGACAAGCTCTGCCACTCAGCAAGATTTATGCAAACTGCCAGCCAATGAGAGTCCCACATGTGACACCATACACTGACAGTAACTGCAGGCCTCTCATTGTCCGGTGTATTCCACCCGTGCCAGCGCAACGCCGCCAAACGTACCAGAGCACAGATGCTAAAGGGCCCATATAATAACCACCGATAATGTGGTGCTGACACACCCCATGCTCAAAATTGCACATTATATGTGTTATATATAAAACCCTCATTAAAAATAGTGTGGGAGTATGAAATAAAATAATATACTCTTACTAAAATTAATAAATGACCAAAAAGAGAGTGGATTTATCAATAAAAAGATAAGATAACCAGAATGAGCTAGGGGTGAACTCATCAATCACAAAAAAATGACAAAATGGAACTAAAAGATGAACTCCTCAATCATTTAAATGAGGGTGAAGGACTCATCACAGAGCAGGACTATTTACAAACATTATCAATCATAAGATTCAATCTTCCCGGACTCAGCATTCCCAATCTGAAAATCCAATAATAATAATGATCAATAATATTCAGTTCTAATTCCTTTGGATCTTTTGAATGTACAGAATAAAGTGTTTTGATGCACCATGTAACAAATAACCGTTCCTTATGTTGGATCGGTGCTAATTAAGTATTGCGTGCATTTTTTTGGATTGTTCTGCCTACATACTGAAGTCCACAGGAACACTGAAGCAAACATATCACATAACTCGATCGGTAGCTTGTATTGCAACTTACAGTATATTACACATTTCTCCTGTCTTCGGTGAGTTAAAGGTTGTAGCCCCATTTACCACTGCTTTACAACAAAACAACATGAAGTATTACATGTGAAGCAACCTTTAAAGGTCCCATTTTCATCCAGATTTTCTTTATCTGCTTCTACTCTCAGTGTTGTGTTACGTGGGACACCCAACTCTGCAGATTACAATTTTTTTCTGTAAATTATGTGAAGCCTCTTTGGAAAATGTTTAGAGAGAACAGGATCCCCTTCCAAAATAAACCAGTGTTTTTTTAGTAAATCTTATATACTCCGTCGGGATTTGTTAAAAGTTGTTATGAAACTCCACTTATTAAAGCTGCCAATTTTAGATATCGTTTTATCTGCTCTAATCTTTGATATGCAAGATTCCTGTTTCAGAGAGGTTGTACGCTCATAGGCATCCATCACTAAAGACCTCTGATATCCCTTTTGAACAAATCTATCCTTTAGGATAGTAGCTTCCTTCTCAAAGTCCTCCTGATTGGTGCAATTCTTACGAAAGCGCCAATATTGGCCGTAAGTGATATTTCGCAACCATCTGGGTAGGTGTCCACTACCAAACTTTAAATAACTATTTACATCAACCTGTTTGAAAAAGGTTGATGTGGACACACTGCCCAGATCATCAAAACTCACTTTTAGATCCAGGAACTGTATTTCTGTTTTTAGCATGGATAACATAAAGTGAAGACCCCAGTAATTATCACTTAGTGCATGTGTAATTTCCAATGCTCTGTCTTCAGGGCCATCCCAAATAAAAAAAGATGTTTTCTATAAAACGACGTCATACCACTATGTGGTTTTGGGCTAGAGGGGACTGTGCGATGAAATTCGATTAAAAAAAACCCCATGTACAGATTTGCATAACTCGGGGCAAATCTCGTACCCATCGCACAGCCCTTTTTTGTTGGTAAAAGGTCCCTTCAAAGGGGAATACATTGTTGCCTGGAATAAATTCAATGGATCTCAAAAGAAATTATTTTTGTTCCATAGGTAGGGTCCAAACAAAGATAATATTCTATTGTTTTCAAGCCTAGTTCATGGGAAATGTTACTGTACAATGCAGCTACATCCATTGTTAGAAACAAACAATTTTTCCTAGATGGTAAATTTATCACCACATGGATAAGCTCTGAGGAACCCATCAAACAGGACTCGAGGTTTACTACATATCCTTGTGAAAACAAGTCCACGTAGTGTGAAAGATTTGCCGTAATAGCGTTTACACCCGAGATGATAGGGCGACCTGGGAGGTTGGTTACATTCTTATGTAGCTTTGGGAGGAAGTAAAAATGGGGGACACGGTATCTTGGAATATCTAGGAATCTCTTCTCCCTATTGTTCAATATTCCTTTATTAAATGCTTCTTTGATCAGAGTATTATAATTTAGGAAGCTAGAGATAGATGGATCACTCTCTAATTTTTCATAGTACTGAGTGTCGCACAACATTTTTTCCCCTTCCCCCTCTATACCAGCTACGGTCCACATTTCAACCACCCCCCCACATTTATCAGCACTTTTAATAACCACCCCCCCCACATTTATCAGCACTTTTAATAACAATTGATGGATTTTTTTTTAGCGAAATTAACACCTCTCTCTCACCTCTGCTCAAGTTATCTCGTTTAGTACACTGCTTAATCGTCCACAGCTCTTTCAGAACTAGCTGCTTGAACGTCTCTAAGTGTGACCCTTTATGGTGAGTAGCATAAAAACTTTTTGATCCTCCATTCACTGGGATATGTTTGAACTGGTCTCGTGTCATTTTCGGATCATTTAATACTTCACTTTCCTTGGGGTTCTAAGTTCTCTCCTCTAATAGGAAATAGCATTTTATCGTTAGTTTCCTAAAAAACTCATTCAATTCTAAATAAAGTTCAAAACTGTTAAGCCAGGAGTCAGGACAAAAAGATAACTCTTTTTCCAAAAGGGACAACTCATCTTTACTCTGCTCAACATTTGTTAAATTTGAAAACTCCCTTCAATTCCGGTATATTAGTTTCAATACAAGAGGTTAATTCATTTTTGTTCTTTTCTGTTCTAGTTTCACCTGGATTACTTTGCTTTCTTTTGAGTCTTCTTCCACCTCTACACCCTCTAGTTCTCTTTTTCTTTAGTATCCTTTAAACTATTAGAACTTTTAAAATTTATTTACCGTATATACTCGCGTATAAGCCGAGTTTTTCAGCCCAAAATTTGGGCTGAAAAGTCCCCCCTCAGCTTATACGCGAGTATACAGAACCCCCGGAGGTATACAGGCCCCCCATCAAGATCCAGGGCCCCCCTCCTTGCTCGGCAAACCTGTAAAGTAAAATCATACTTATCACTGTCCTGTCACGCTGTCCCGCTGCTGCCGTCATCACGATGCCGGCTTCATCCGTCTTCTTGCAGGCTTCCTATGGTCGCGGGCAATGACGTCATTGCCCGCGACCACAGGAAGCCGGAAGACGCTGAATGAAGCCCGGGATCGTGATGTCGGCAGCAGCGGGACGGCGCGACAGGACAGTGATAAGTATGATTTTACTTTACAGGTTTGCCGATCAAGGAGGGGGGGCCCTGGATCTTGATGGGGGGGCCTGTATACCTCTGGGGCTGCTGCTGTATACACCCCTGGGGTTGGTGCTGTATACACCCCTGGGGCTGGTGCTGTATACAACCCTGGGGCTGCTGCTGTATACACCCCTGGGGCTGCTGCTGTATACACCCCTGGGGCTGCTGCTGTATACACCCCTAGAGCTGCTGCTGTATACACCCCTGGGGCTGCTGCTGTATACACCCCTGGGGCTGCTGTATACTACCTCTGGGGCTGCTGTATACACCACTAGGGCTGCTGTATACTACCTAAGGGCTGCTTTATATACCTCTGGGGCTGTATATACCTCTGGGGCTGCTGTATACTACCTCTGGGGCTGCTGTATACACCACTGGGGCTGCTGTATACTACCTAAGGGCTGCTGTATATACCTCTGGGGCTGTATATACCTCTGGGGCTGCTGTATACTACCTCTGGGGCTGCTGTATACACCACTGGGGCTGCTGTATACTACCTAAGGGCTGCTGTATATACCTCTGGGGCTGCTGTATACTACCACTAGGGAGGCTGCTGTATACCACACTGCTGGGGGCTGTATACTTGTGCTGGGGTCCACCCTCGACTTATACACGAATCAATAGGTTTTCTCAGGTTTTGGGGGCAAAAGTAGGGGGGTCAGCTTATACACGGGTCGGCTTATACACGAGTATATACGGTACATAATATCAAAGGGTACCAATCCCATAGCTATGCTAGATTCCTCCTACTGGTATACTCAATTCAAAAATAATCAAGTTATTCAGTAAAATGGGGGTACTCCCAGTTTGTATCTGATCAAGCACTGGGGTGGGAATTGCCTCCTTATCTGGCTCCTCATAACTACCCTCTTCTGTTTGATTGACATTGGGTACACCAGCATAATTTTTTGGTTGTACTGTATTTAAAGGTGATGGATGCAGGTTATCTCCTGTCGCCTTCAGTGTGAAGTGAACCATAGTGACCTTATCTACGTTCACATATTCTCCTGCATTTTATATAATTTTCATATTTCGTGTTGTTTATGAATCTTTAATGATATCATGATTGATATTACTTTCATTCCCTATTAGTGAACTTCCAACTAACCGTGAAGTGTGTAAACTATTAGATAATGTAGGATCTGTTGATATAGACTTTATACTCTGTTCAACCATACCCTTACCTTCATCTATTGGGGAGCTTTCACTCCCATGTATTTGCGAGATCTATACTACACAATTTATGTCAAGATATTTAATCCGCTCACTCGGGGAGCAGAGTTCAGTTCAGCTACAGCAACTGAAGGCTTTTCATTGGCTCTTGGATTGCACTGATCTTGCTAAGCTACAGACCTTGTCAGTGCTGAGGCCAGAAGCCATAACACAGAGGGGACCGCGGGGACCCCCTACAATGGACCACCAACATGGTTAAGTTGTCCACCCTGCAACAGGC
This sequence comes from Allobates femoralis, assembly GCA_033576535.1. Classification (NCBI taxonomy): domain Eukaryota; kingdom Metazoa; phylum Chordata; class Amphibia; order Anura; family Aromobatidae; genus Allobates; species Allobates femoralis. The sequence continues at coordinate 521,448,952 of JARQOC010000001.1, read as the reverse complement.
TGCACAGTGAAGCCCCAGAAGCCGCATGCAGCCCATGGCCCGTGTGTTTAAGACCCCTGCATTAGACAGTTTATCAACTGTAGTATTGCATACGTGATTTATTTAATTACGTGGAATATTTGCCATCTTTCAGTAAGGAACACCTTAGAGATTCCACTAATCCAGATGCTCCAAATCCATCCAATTTGTCCCATCTTTTCTCCCAAGTTCATGGAAGGGACCTAAGTGGTTTTTTAGTTCCACGGCATTGTAAGAGTCCACAGACCAAAGAGGGGTGGGGCCAGTAGGTGGAGCCTTCTTAACCTAGAGCCTAGAGACACTTTGAATCCTTATGTTTGAGACCTCCAATCCAATGGGTCTAAATAAATGTACTGACCTGATCCTATTCTATTGAATATTTCACCCTTTCAACCACAGACTGCATTTAACAATGGTTTTAGAACTTTGTAATGCTTGTATTTTTTGCATTTTTATGTATGTACCTTGTCTAATTAAAACAATGTATAGTGGGTTAATCACGTGACTAAAGCCCTAGCCCAGGGAAGATTTAAAAACCCGGAGCACTGGTCACTACCCAGGTTATAATTATGAGGTAACTTACACCTTGAAACACAGAAACTGGTGCCCGGTCACCCCATTCTGTGTCTTGAATATATTGCCTCATCTATCTGTGCTTTTAAGAAGTTTGGAATAAAGATTTTGGAATTAACCCTTTTGCTGCTTGAACCTTCTTCTAATTTGTGGAACCTTCTTTGGATTTCCTATCATGCACAAAGGGACAGGTGAGTGGGTATTCCCCCTTTATTGACAGGTGGAGGAATGTTTGGTCTCCAGAAAGCACCTGTCTTGTCCTGGGCATCTTATCATGTGAGCGGTGTGCGCAGCTATGATGTTACTGTCCTGCACCACTTTCATGATCAGATGTTAGCACAGACAGAAGGACATCACGGTGCTGGGAGAGTTGGGGAGGTGAGGTAAATCATGCTGCTTCATGGAGGCAGTGAATATCCAGTTACAGGATCGCAAGGGCTGCAGTGCAGAGGCTGTGGTAGGTAACATGGGCCCGCTCATTAATCTAATATAATATTCATCTTTCCCCCCACCCATCTCTCAGAATCGGCTACAGTGCTGAGGTGATGGGTGGGGAGAGTGTAGTGAATGCTATATTAGACAAATGAGAGAGCCCACATAACCTCCCGCTGCCTTTGCAGCCTGCTCCTACTTGCTGCAACCTCCTGTCCTAATTGGGAGTGCTCCTGCAGTGCGTCCCCGACCCTGCTGTGAGGTAAACAGCCCCACCCCATGGCACCCCTGGCATCCACAGCCCGGGCACACCTGCTTAACACCAGCCACTGGGCCCCTCACGGGAGTCAGGCCAGTCAGGCCCAAATGGCGGCCCTGCCCATCACTACTTACAATCTCTATCCAATATAACTGGTAAGCGTTGCCTGAAAGAGTCTGAAAAACTAAATCCAGCCATCTTCAGTAACCTTAAACTTCTCTGTTGTTATAGAGGTAAAGTTTTCTCTGTTTGCAGAGAGCACATAGTTCAGGCAAGTGGTGCTACAATGCCATTAGCTCAAACTGTCAATCAATCGAGAATGCACTGCTCTCCACCCAAGTAGGAAGCCAAGAGGCTGGGGAGCAGAGCACTTCTCAAGATGAATAGATGAAACAAGAGTTTAAATGAAGCCACCACCTAGCATATCATTGACTATTTTTGTATAATAAATATTGTATATCAGATACATAATCACACACGTCTAAGTCCTAATATGGCATATTATTAAAGCTCCTTGTTCAGATGACTAACTAATATATCTCAATTAAGACAAATTGTCCAGCTGTTACATTATAAAATCTTGTTCACAGCATGCCATCATTATAGATGTTGGAATCTCTCCTGTTAAAACACTATACGTCAGCATTTTTTAGGTTTGCGTGTCTGTCTGGAAATTACATGGTGGGATAAAAACACCACTTTGTGTCCTTTAGGACCATTTTGTTCATTAATTTTAACTTTTCTGTTTTCACCAGATCATTTAGGTCTTAATTAATCATGAGACAAGGGAGATACTAATAGTATTCATTACATAAAGTACTTGTGAGACGCAGGTGAGAAAATGTTGGAGGAAGCAGCAATTTATCGATTGATATTAAATTGCCCATTTGCATTTCATTAATAGTAAATACAACAACTTTTGTCTTTTGATAGTTTATTTTACTGATTCTGCAGTTTTTGTTCAATCTGCACATTAACGAGTGAGTTGTCATCATAGTATAATAGCAACTTCAACATCTTACATAGTTTGTAAGTAATAGGTTAGGTTCATACAACCATAACAATTTTGAGGTCCATTACATGCACTAACTTGTAAAACAGTCCAGACTAGAGAATGTTGCAATTTGTTTCCACAAGGACCATATAGTCAGTAAAAGAAAAAATGGGCAGCACAAAGCATGTGTTCTGTCCGATTGTTGCTGCTTGTTTTGCATCTTTATTACCAATAATAAAATAAAGATGAATTATAATAACAATATTGAAAAATATATATCCTGAAAAGAACTATATTAAACTACGGTATATACTCGTGTATAAGGCGACTTTTTCAGCCCAAAAATTGGGCTGAAAAGTCCCCCCTCGGCTTATACACGAGTATATACATAGTGTGTGCTGAGTGTGACGGGGACGGGGGCTCTGACTGGGGGCAGGAGGAGGCAGGAGGGGGTTGCAGTGACACCGCGCGGTCACGTGGGCCCGCCTCATTGATATGCACGCATCCCCCTGTCCATCCCCGGTAAGGGGATGCAGTGCATATTGCCGGACACAGCCCCTGGCGGCCCCCGGCAGTGGTATACAGCCCCCCCGCCTAGTACCGGGCCCCCATGCTGCGGCACAGCATACAGTAGTTCATACACTACCACTCTCTCCCTGCAGCGCGCGGCTCCTCCATGTCCCAGCCGGCATCTTCCTGTAGTGTCATGTGACTGGCGCGTCCGCTCGTCACATGACACTACAGCAACAAGCCGGGTGGGAGATGGAGGAAGCGCGCGCTGCAGGAGATGGTAATGTATGAGCTACTGTATGCTGTGCCGCAGCATGGGGGCCCGGTACTACGCGGGGGGGCTGTATACCACTGCAGGGGGCCGTCGGGGACCATGTATACCGCTGCTGAGGGGCCCTGTATATCACACTGCTGGGGGCTGCTGTATACACCTGTGCTGGGGGCTGCTGTATACACCTGTGCTGGGGGCTGCTGTATACACCTGTGCTGGGGGCTGCTGTATACACCTGTGCTGGGGGCTGCTGTATACACCTGTGCTGGGGGCTGCTGTATACACCTGTGATGGGGGCTGCTGTATACACCTGTGCTGGGGGCTGCTGTATACCACAATTCTGGGGGCTGTATACCTGTGCTGGGGTCCACCCTCGGCTTATACGCGAGTCAATAGGTTTTCCCAGGTTTTGGGGGCAAAAGTAGGGGGGTCGGCTTATACACGGGTCGGCTTATACACGAGTATATACGGTAATTTAGCAAGAGTGCAAGCCTCAGGGTACTGATCCAGTATCCTCCTTGTACTGTACATACAGCAAAAATAGTGAAAAAAACTATAGGATGCACTTTTTTGCCAAGATGTTTTGCAGAATGTACTTGGCCATTGCTGTGAGCGGAGTGGCGGCGGCTGAATGAGGTCACAGGAGGAGGGTCACAGGAGAGCAGTCAGTGTTGGGGTGAACACAAGTGCCCGCTATTAAAGAAAATGCACATTCAGTGTTCTTTACACCAATAATCCCACCCACCTCTCTGCACAGATGCCTGTGTCGAGAGGTGGGCAGGATTATGGGCATAAGGAGCTGTGAATATGCATTTTCTTTAGCAGTAGGTGCATGTAATCAGGTGCATATAGTCTCCGGTTTACTGCAGCAGCTGGACAATCTTGAGTGCCCACTATTAAAGGCAATGAATATTCACTGCTCTCCATGCCCATAATAATAGGCGTATGTTCCGAAGCCATGAATATTCCGGCAGCTGACTTTGGTGTAAGTGGGCGTGCATGGTAGTGACATCACGTACAGCTTCGCTTACACTCTGAAGTTAGTTGCCGGCAACAGTAGAGGACACCATGCATCGAGGGAAGCGGTGGAAGGGTAATATAATTGTTTATTTTTTATGTGTTGGGTGTGATGGGAAGTAAATACACCAGGATTGGTCCATGATGGGGGCCATATATGCCCGGATGGGCCAAGAATGAGATTCATATATACCAGGATGGTCAAAGGAAAGGGTCATATATACCAGGATGAGGACCATATATACCAAGATGGGCACAGGAGTAGGGCTATATGTGGGGATGGGGCCATATATACCAGCATGGGCTCAGGATGAGTGCCATATATGCCAGCATGGACCTAAGATGCCCAAGATGAGGGCTATATGTACCAGGATGGGGCCATATATATTAGGAAAGGCCTAGGATGAGGGCCATATGTACTAGGATGTGGTCAAATATTCCAGTGTGGACCCAAAATGAGGGCCATATATACCAGGTTGGGGCCATATATTCCAGGATGAAACCAAGATAAGGGCTATATATATCAGGATGGGGCCATATATACTTGGATGGGCCCAGGATGAGGATCATATGTACTAGCATTGGGCCATATATACAAGGATGGCCCAGAATAAAGGAAACATATACCAGGATGGAGCCATAAATACAGTGGTGGGTACAGGACTGAGGGCCATATATAACAGGATGTGGCCATATATATCAGGATGAGTGCCAAATACAGGGCTGCCAATAGGAATTTCAGAGCCACTCACTGGCAAAATTTTGCACCCCCTAAGACTCCACCCAAGCTCTGCCTCCATCCAAGCTCCAACTCCACCCCTCGAACCTTCCATAGTTTCACTGTCCACTATTGGAAATACTCCACTTCTGCATCACATCCTCACCAATTAAATATTGACAGTTCCCATCAAACACCAGTTCACATGCAAACACCACACCAAGTGCATAGAGTCTTATCCCCCTGGGAGGCCCTCCACACCATGTGCACAGACTTTTATCCCCCTGGTGCCCCCTCCACACTATGTGCACAGACTCTTATCCCCTGAGGGCCCCCTCCACACCATGTGCACAGATTTTTTATCTCTCTGGGAACCCCCTCCACACCATATGCACAGACTAATATTCCCTTCGGGGCAGCCTTATACCATATGCACAGACTCTTATCCCCCTGGGGGGCCAGGGTCCCCTCCACACACCAGTACATGGAGGGACTCCTCTTCCTCCCTCTATGCACTCTTTTTCCCTGTGTGACAGAGCCACCTTGGGCTGTCACCTCCTGGCTCCCTCATCTGACTGCTCCACTGAGTCACTATGCGCTGCCATGGCCTACCTCCACGGCCAGGCCTCTCACTGCAGTCAGGCTAGTCATACCCTGATGGAGGCCATGGTTACATATACCAATATGGGGCCATATTAACCAGGATGGGGGCCATATATAACAGAATGGTACCATATATAAGAGGATGAGAGTCATACATACCATGGGGATTAAACTGTATATACCAGAATGGGACAAGCTTGGGGTACATTAGTAGAGAATTAGGGGACATTACCTCTGTACCAGTGCATCATGACATTTTTTTCTTAAATATCTTTTATCCTATTTTCTCTAAAACCTAGGAGTGTCTTATGGTCTGGTGTATCTTACAGTCTGAAAAATATAGCTTGAGTAAGGCTCACAGTTTAAATTTTTCACTCTTTGTTTCTTTGCAGCCATTTGGTAAATTCATAAAAGTTAATTTTTTTCTCACTAATGTACACTCTGCACCCCATCTTGACTGGAAAAAAACAGGAATGCCGCCCAGCGGGGCGTGTGCTGCTGCATCGAGAAGGGGCAGAATGGAGCCTGGGGCCACCTTTTCAGTTCCCAGCCTCAGGGACTTCTGTAAGTTATAAGTTATTTTTCTGCTGTTTTATAGGGCGGATTTAGCTCAGAGAGGGATAGATAGGGAGCAGCTAGGAAGGTGCAGGGACAGGTAGTGATAGTGTAGGGGCTTAGATCCAGGTGACAGGTTCCCTTAAAAGGGATCTGTATACTTTCCGTACCCACTGTATACAGGGCCGTATTTGGAGTTCCTGCTGCCCTAGGCACTGTCAGCGCTCCTCCCCCCCATTGCGACCCCTCCCCCATCACGGCTCCTCCCCCCGTCACAGACAATCTTCCCCCCAGTCGCGGCCTTCCCCCCCAAGCTTCATGTAGCTTCTCCCCCCACATTTCATCATGTAGTACATATAAAAGGTTTGTACAACCACACTACAGAGTCATTCTGATAGGATGTTTACATTGTGAGCCCCAATGGGGACAGTGTTGATGATGTATGTAAAATGCTGTGGTGTTCATAGTGTAATATAAGTGCAAAGAATATTATTCTTAATATTATGTCACAATACCGGGATCTGAGGATCTTCTAGGTCAGGGGCTCTCTGACGCCGTGTTGCTGCCTGTCTCGTTGTCTTCCTCTTTTTACACTGCAGTGCGGTGGACAAGAGAGCATTAACTGGTTAATAACAAGAAGTATGGAGTGTGTACTGAGCCATAAACCCCCCATACCATGTCCAGCAGACATTGTAGGATTACTATATGGATTTTATTATTAGGGTACGGACACATTGGCGTGAAACTCTGATGAGTGCAATGTGTGATTTCATCGCATTGCACTCAGACCAATGTTAATCAATCTCTGAGAGCACACTGGCGAGTGTCGGACGCTTTTTTCTCATCCAGATTCAGGATGAGAAAAAAGTCAAGACATGCTGCGACAGTCTGCGATTTACACCGAGACTCACCAATGCAAGTCTATGGGTCCGACAAAATCACGGACCGCACACGGACCGTCCGAGAGGCATCAGTTTTTTTCACGGATACATTATCATTCTGCAGCTGAGACAACTGTAAAATGTTCCTGTAAATGATTCTACACTAATAGCTGCTGAGAAAAAAAGACAGATTGCACACGGCTGTGATCTGAGAGAAATGTCGGACACTCGCACAGCAGTTGGATGTCAAATGGACCAAAAACCGATGACACTCGTCCGACTCTCCTGGATGAGAAACAGACCGATTTTAAGGCGGCGGGAGACAGTGTAGCACCATGTCCTCAACTCTGTGCTGTGCACAGACAGTGTACCACCATGTCCTCAACTCTGTGCTGTGCACAGACAGTGTACCACCATGTCCCCAGCTCCGTGCTGTGCACAGACAGTTTACCACCATGTCCCCAGCTCCGTGCTGTGCACAGTCTACCACCATGTCCCCAGCTCAGTGCTGTGCACAGTGTACCACCATGTCCGCAGCTCCGTGCTGTGCATACAGTGTACCACCATGTACTTAGCTCCCTGCTGTGCACAGACAGTGTACCACCATGTCCTTAGCTCCCTGCTGTGAACAGACAGTGTAGCACCATGTCCTTACCTCTCTGCTGTGCACAGACAGTGTACCACGATGTCCTCAGCTCTATGCTGGTGCTGTGCACAGTGTACAACCATGTCCTCAGCTCCGTGCTGTGCACAGTGTACCACCATATCCTCAGCTCCATGCTGTGCACAGTGTACCACCATCTCCCCAGCTCTGTGCTATGCACAGACAGTGTACGGTGCACTGTCTATGCACAGCACGAAGCTGAGGACATGGTGGTACACTGTGCACAGCACGAAGCTTCTGGTACACTGTCTGTGCACAGCACAGAGCTGAGGACATCCCAGAAGAGACAGAGAGGCCACAGACGGGCGGCGCGACAACACTGAGCCCACCTGGAAGAACAACAACTCCCAGCACCCAACACACTGCCCAGAAATCATATAGGACAGGCAGGAGAACTACAACTCCCAGCATGCCACACCCTGCCAACACAGGAAGGTGGTGGCAGCTGCATGGAGGCAGACACACGGTACAGCCGCCATTATCACCACACACAGCGCCAGCCACAGCCCCAGTCCTCCTGCATCCCCGTTCTTCTCTCCTCTGTTCCTCCTGCTGCTCCTGTCCTCCTGCACCTCCGTCCTCTTCTCCTCTGTCCTCCTCTCCTCTGCCCCTCCTGCTGCTCCTCTATCCTCCTGCACCCCCGTCCTCCTCTCCTCTGTCCTCCTGCACCCCCGTCCTCCTCTCCTCTGTCCTCCTGCACCCTCGTCCTCCTCTCCTCTGCCCTCCTGTCCTGCTCTCCCCTGTCCCTCCTGTTGCTCCTCTTGCACCCCCGTCCTCCTCTCCTTTGTCCCTCCTGCTGCTCCTCTGTCCTCCTGCACCCCTGTCCTCCTCTCCTCTGTCCCTCCTGCTGCTCCTCTTGCACCCCCGTCCTCCTCTCCTTTGTCCCTCTGTCCTCCTGCACCCTTTCTCCTCTCCGCTGTCCCTCCTGCTGCTCCTCTGTCCTCCTGCACCCCCATCCTGTTGCTCCTCTGTCCTCCTGCACCCCCGGCCTCCTCTCCTCTGTCCTCCTGCACCCCTCTCCTCTGTCCTCCTGAACCCCCGTCCTCCTCTCCTCTGTCCTCCTGCACCCTTGTCGTCCTCTCCTCTGTCCTCCTGCACCCCCGTCTTGCTCTCCTCTGTCCCTCCTGCTGCTCCTCTTGCACCCCCATCCTCCTCTTCCCTGTCCCTTCTGCTGCTTGGCTGTCCTCCTGCACCTCGTCTCCTCTCCTGTCCCTCCTGCTGCTCCTCTTGCACCCCCATCCTCCTCTCCTTTGTCCCTCCTGCTGCTCCTCTGTCCTCCTGCACCCCTATCCTCCTCTCTGCTGGGACTCCTGCTGCTCCTCTGTCCTCCTGCACCCCCGTCCTGTTGCTCCTCTGTCCTCCTGCACCCCCGTCCTCCTCTCCTCTGTCCTCCTGCACCCCCGTCCTGCTCTCCTCTGTCCTCCTGCACCCCCGTCCTGCTCTCCTCTGTCCCTCCTGCTGCTCCTCTTGCACCCCCGTTCTCCTCTCCTTTGTCCCTCCTGCTGCTCCTCTGTCCTCCTGCACCCCTGTCCTCCTCTCCTCTGTCCCTCCTGCTGCTCCTCTGTCCTCCTGCACCCGTCCTCCTCTCCGCTGTCCCTCTGCACCCCACAACTCACACACAGAGACATTACACACAGATAGAACTCGCACACAGAGACACAACTCATAGAGACACAACTCACACACAGACACATCACACACATACAACTCACACAGAAGACATAGACACAACTCACACAGAAGACACATACAACTCACACAGAAGACACATACAACTCACACAGAAGACACATACAACTCACACACAGAAGACACACAACTCACTCAAACACACATACAGACACACAACTCACACACACATTTTACAGATACCTCACACATACACTTCTTTCTGCTGCAGGAAGGGGCTACATATCCAGCTTCCCCTGCTCCCAGCAGCCGTCCCCAGGCCGCCACTCCCCCACTCCCTCCTTCTCTCTGCCTGGACTGTGCACAGCAGGAGGTCTGTCACCTTTTTACCCGGAGGTTGGAGCTGCTTCTCCTCATCCTCTAGCACGTCTCTCCTCTAATCCTCTGTCGGCTCTCACTTCTTCCCGCGCAGTGCACAGGGCAAGACCACGGGCCAATGAGCGGGCCTGATGACGACGAGGGGGGGGAAGCCGTGGGGTGTATGAGGGGGCGGGGCTTATGACCCGGCCAACACAGGCATGAGCGGGCCAGATGACGATCGGGGGGGCGGAGGTGGTGTATGAGGGGCGGGGCTTACGACCCGGCCAACAGGCAGGAAGAAAAAAAAAAAAAGAAAAGACGCTGAGACGCCGCCCCCTATGAATGGCTCCTCCCTAGGCACGTGCCTACGAGTGCCTAATGGCAAATATGGCCCTGACTGTATATGGGGGAAAAAGACCACATTATCTTTTACTACCTCACAACTGGAGTGCGGACATTTTTGCTACCTCCAAATAAATGTATTTATTTTTGTCTCAAGTGGACAATCCTAAAATAGAGTAAAATTTTAATTTTATTTTACCTTATAAAATATCCACACTTCTTCACAGGCATAATAGCATATATATAGTCTCCCGAGACTACACGTTTCAACACTAGATGTGTCTTCCTCAAGGTTGAGAAGCGTGGATATTTTTATAAGGAAAAATAAATGTTAAATTTTACTCTATTTTTGGATTGTCCGCTGGAGAAATTTCTTTGTTAAATCACATTGGTATGAGGATGTACCCTGATCCATTCTCTGGACGGATTGAAGTTATTCCACGTTTCTTCAAAGCGGTAAGATGGCCATGCCAAAAAAACTTGCTTCCAATTATACATACAATAAGAATAGGTAAAGTGCATATACAATCCAAATTCTTTACAGTGTTATTAACAAATAATCATGCATATAATGCATAAAATTGTTAATGAGGTAAATAGTTTTCAGCTGGTGAGAATTAAAACATTAATACCACATGTTGCAGAGTCTTGTATCCGGCGTCATAATGAAATGTAAATATAGCTGCACCTTGGCATTGTAGGCATCAGATTGCACAGACAAGCCCTATTATGACACTTTTGGTTTGTCATGCCATGGAGACGAAAAACGATAGAATGGCACTGCTCATGTGCCAAGGACCCCGGAAGTTCCAAATTTGCCATATTTTTTACTAGATGGTGTGCTCTGTCTTGCCAGAACATGCATGTCCATATTCAAAGTCATAGATGGTATCATAGTTTATCCATAAAGGATATAACAACTTTTTGCTGGACCTGATAAAGAAGGAGCAACAGGTTGAGTACTGGAAATGATAAACTTACAAAAAAAAAAAAAAAATACATTCCCCTGTTCAAAAGAGTAATCGGAAATTGGCATAATATAAATTAACAAAAAACACAAATCACAAATACCATAAAGATGTCATAATTAGAGATGAGCCACCACCCTAGTGTTCGAATTCGATTCGATTAGTTAAATTGGGGGTGTGTTTGTAGAAGGTTCGTCGAATGTTCGTCGAACACCGTCGAACACCATTAAAAACAACATACAAACACATAGAAAACACCCTCTAAGGTGTCCAAAATATGACAAACTACTCAGAAGACACAACAAACACAAGGAAAACTGACAAGTAAAAATGTGAAAAGAAAAGAGCAGGATGAGTTAAAGGAGGAGGAGACACAGATATAGGCATGTCATGCCCTTCTAAAATCATGTAAAACACAGCAAGGGGACTTCAACAAAAGTCTACATTTTTTCCAAAACTGTGGGCACAGACATCACTTAAGTGGCATCAATTGCCCCACAGTTGCAAACTTAAAATGGTTACTTTCATGAAGCACGTTCAAAAATCCACAAGCCTTTAGTCTCCCCAGGATGACACAGGGGTAGAAAAGTCCTTGCGGATCCATGACTTTTTCATCTTTTATTTTTTAATAAATTTTTGCTAAAAATTTGACGTGGGCTTCGCCGTATTTTTGTGTCCAGCCAGGTACAGCAGGCTGGGGCGGGCTGCCTCCAACCCCCAGGTGCCTATTTGTATCTGCTTGGAAAACAGAAATAGAAGTAAGCGCTTTTTTTTTATTATTTCATGAATTTCATGAAATAATAAAAAAAATATGTGGGGCTCCGCGCTATTTCCATGTCCAGCCAGGTACAAGTAGGCAGCTGGGGGCTGGAATCCGAAGCGCAGGGAAGCCGAAGCTTTCTGGGCACCCCCCGCTGTGAATTGCAGCCCACAGCCACCCCAGAAAAATGGCGCATTCAGAGAAGCCCTATCTTCTAGCACTGAACCCAGCTCATTCAGGGCCCTGGTGCCATGGCTCACTGGGTAATAAAGAGGTTAGGGCCAGCTTTGTGTTATCAGCTGGCCCTAAGCCTGACATTCATGGGGTCACGCCAATATTAGACATGACCGCCCTGAATTTATAGTGAATTAGAAAAGAAAAAACACAACACAGAGAAAAAAATATTTTATTGGAAATAAAACAAAAAATACACTTAAATACTCCATCTTTATTAAAAAATTCCTCTTCCGTCCGACGTAGTCCAAACAGGTTTTCTGCTTTAGCTCAGCTACATCTCTGGTAGAGAACCTCTACCAGAGATGTAGCTGAGAGTGTAGCACCCGGCATGGGAAAGTTCATGTGAGTTCATGCTGCATGAACTCACATGAACCTTTCCCTGACATCACCGCGGCTTCTTCAAATGAACAGCTGATCTGCATCAGCTGATCATTTGAAATAACCGGTGGGAAAGCCAACGGTGAGACTTCACCGCCGGTTTTGCTGCTCTGTTCTGCGCTCCCAGCTCCCTGATGCCCCCTCATCCAGGGAGCGGGGAGGGGGCATCAGGGAGCCGGGAGTGCAGAACATAGCAGGAAAGCCGGTGGTGAAGTCTTCTCACCGCCGCCGGCTTCCCCGCCCTGGTCCTTCGCTCCCGGCTCTCTTGTGCTTTGCTCCCCTGCTGGTCCTAACTTAGGATCGGGATGGGAGGCGGCGGGAGGAGTGGAGGATCAGGATGGGAGGCTGCGGGGGGCAGTGGATCGGGCTGAATGATTGTTTAAAAGCCGGCGGCTTTTTACTGCCGGCTTTTAAACAATCATGCCCCCATTTCAGCTTTTTCCTCTGCCCCCAGACCACTTTCTAGGGTCCGTTTGGTGAACGAACTTTTATCGAACATAACCTCAAACTGCCAAATTTGAAGCTAACTGTTCGCATTCGTCGAATGACTCGAACACAGCCCAAAACAGCTCGAATTTGAGATTGGCGAATATTTTGAATAAAACATCGCTCATCTTTATATACTGTATGTGGTATTTCAGATCCAATATGTTCTATCCTTAACCCATTACTTGCCAAATTAACAATTTTCCTTTTCGAAAATAGGTGTTTGAAAGCTCTCTGGGTGGAAGAATATTCAATTAAAAATGACAATGACATGATTTCTTGTTTTGAAAACATTCATTTTACAAATACAACATAAAAATTTGGACCTACTTATAAAATCTTAGTTGCTAGAAGCAAAAGATTAGGCGTCCCAAAAAAAGGACATTGGTAGATAACTTAAAAATTTACCACAATCGAATTAATTTTGATGAACCAAATTTGTTCTTACAAGGGCATGAATTTCAGCCCCAATTCATCATTGCCTTTGAGCCTATTTTCTCTAGTTTTGTATGTTTTACGCCTTTTTTTTGTTTGCACCAAATTCGTTATCCAATTTTAACCTTTTTGAAGTTTGTTTTATATGTTCTCGCCTGTTTGTTTTTTTATGCTTTGTGGCCGGAGGTTAGCGATTCCAGATGTTTCCTCCTAATTCATCAATTGCGATTTTTAAAAGTTGCAGAATCTAGTCACACCCCACTTCAGTCACATCTCCCATGTACTCTTGAGTAAACCAGTATCTCAATAAAAGTTTTGCACCATATGTGAAACATGCTCTTTTTTCCAATACTTGGTTGAAAAAACTGTTCAAGACAGAAAGACTTTTTTTTTACTTTGTGCCAAATTTATGAATTACAGATCTGTTCACATTGAGTTTTTGGCTCAGATGCAGTTTTTTCATGTTTATTCTTGTGTGAGCAAGATTTGAGAGTGCCCCACCCCTCTCTTTTCTGAGTCAGGCTCATAAGCCTTTTGCTAACAACGTGTCCATATCAGACCTGTGCCTGTCTTCACCCTGCATCTAGAGGTATACTTATGCATAGATCAGGTTTTTAATTATTTAGACTAGGACCGTTCTGATACAGGGGCGCCTTGTAAGTGGCGAACGGCTTAAGTACGTTTTTTATTAAAACGTGTAAACTAAGTACCCTGTTTTTAGTATTTTTTCACATGCACTTGCTTATTATTATTTTTCTTACAGCAGTGTACTTCTATACGTTTGTTTTTCTGTGGTATAATCTTCTTGATATGTTTTATTGTTTCCAATATACCATTTTTTAGTCTAAGTTATTTCATAGTTTATAGACTTATAATTTTATGACGCTAGTAACACATAAAAATAATTAAAATTATCCACTAGAACATTTCCTTCTCATTCCCCATGTTTGTCACTGTTTAAGTAAAAAAGCTGACACTCACAAGATATATTAAAAACGTGGTCAAGATAGAAACAAGGATGTTTGCCTCGTTATAATAAGAACACTTAAGGCCACTTCACACACACAGATATCTGAGTCCAATATCTGAACAGATCTCTGGTTGCAGTGAAATCATGGATACATTGCTCCATGTTGTACACAGCCACAAAATGGAACAATGCATCCATGATTTCACTGCAACCAGAGATCTGTTCAGATATTGGACTCAGATATCTGTGTGTGTGAAGTGGCCTTTATACTCACCTCCCATACTGGCACTGTTCTAGTGGTGTTGGCACTTACTCTCCTGGGAATCCCATGAGGTTGTTACTAGGGATGAGCGAGTACCTTAATATTCGTGCTCGCTATACTCGCAACGAGTAGGTAGCGGTACTCGCTACTCGTTGCGAGTGTAGCAAGTACGAATACTTTCGCAGTGTATCTATAGATATAATAAACTTACATACTCACCTGTCTGACGCCTGCACCGGGACCGCCAGAGAAGCCATCCGATCACTGGACAAGTACCTTTCACTACCAGCTAATCAGATGGTCGGTAGCGATCTGGCCAATCAGATGGCGCCACGTCACAACTACGTCATCGCTAGCGGCCACCTGATTGGCCAGTTTGCAAGGTCCTGATAGTACATCTAGGACCTTGCAAATTGGCCAATCAGGTGGCTGCTAGCGATCACGTGGTTGTGACGTGGCACCATCTGATTGGCCAGATCACTACCGGCCATCTGATTGGCTGGCAGTGAAAGGTCCTTGTCCAGCGATCGGATGGCTTCTCTGGCGGTCCCGTTGCAGGCGTCGGAAGGTGAGTATGTAAGCTTATTATTTTTTAACAACTTTTTATCACTTTTAGGCTACTTTCGCAGAGTATCTATAGTTACACGGCAAAAGTATTAGGACTACTTGCTACTCCCGAGTACATATAAGTACTCGGCGAGTAGCGAGTAGCCCGAATACCGCTACTGTTCGTCGAATATCGAGTAGTAGCGAGTATATTCTCTCATCCCATAGTTTTCTAATTAAAGGGAATCCGCCATCACAGTATTTTGCCACCTTATCTAAGAGCATCATAATGTCGTGGCAGAGACCCTTATTTCACCTAAGTATCACTTCTAAGGCATAGTGCAATGTCTTGTTCAAAGCAAAATATGAAGAGAAAATAATCAGGCAGCACTCAAATTAAAGAAAAAACGTGGACTTTTATTAGTCCGTGTGGTGCTACGTTTCAGCCATCATCAAGCACTTGGATGAAGGCACGTTGTGCCAAAACGTTGTGTCACACGGACTAATGAAAGTCCACTTTTTTCTTTAATTTGAATGCTGCCTGATTATTTCCTCTGTTTTATTAGCTGGAGATTATCCCTACAGAACTATAATAATAAGTAATATAAGTAACAATTCTGCCAGGTAGTGCCAGGTAGTCAAGTATATTCCTGGGCTCTGTATTACTACATCTTAGCCACTGATTGGCAGCTTTCTATATGCACTGTACATGAGCAGAAAGCTGCCAATCAGCGGTGTAGACAGGATTATACAGAGCTCAACATTCAAATAACTGCTATCTGAAGCACATAAAACAGTGATTTTATTAAAATTATATCAAGCAGGTGACAGATTCCCTTTAAAGGGGTTTCCTGGTAAGAAAATATATTTGACCTAGCTATAGAATTGTTCACTGATATCATTTTGATGGGGGTTAGTACCAACATAATGACATTATACTTAAAATTGTGTATAAATAATGTACGTACCAACTTTCTGCAAACAGAATGGGACTCATATAGGGCGCTGTTCACACAGCTCACAAGCTTAAGTGTTTTGGACCAAAAGACAAACCAATACCCCACAATTTGTTGTATGTTGAAAACTAAATTTTCACAATTTCAGCACCTGTCATTGTGGTTTTTTTCTTGCACTCTTTTTGTTGCTGTGTGTGGCTGGGCTATATGGGTGCAGTTGTTCTAGCAGGTAGTAGTTTTGAATGCCATAACAGCCCGCCTTCTGAGATAGGGGTTAATGTAAGAGGCTGGGCATGCACTTTGCAAACCTGTGTGGACAGCGCCCTATATGAGTCCCATTCTGTTTGCAGGACAACCAGTGGTCATTCCCTCTGTGAGAAAGGAGGTTGCTAGTGATTGGGGATGGTGTCCTGCATTTATGCTGCCTTCATTTATAACCTGGGGAAAGCTGCACACAGCACTGAGGGTAATGGTCTCCAGACCTGAATCTGCTGTGGTAAGAAAAGTAATTTTCTATTTGTGTACATGTCTCACTTTAGATATGAATTTAGTGGATAGGACTTGTGAGATCTGGGGAGCCAAGTAGTGGCTCACAAACTTAAGTGTTTTGGACCAAAAGACAAACCAATACACCACAATTTGTTGTATGTTGATAAAATCTGACCATTCTATGTTCATTAAATGATCAATAGTTCAGCATTGATGCCAATTTATTTTCTTAACCTAAACCAAATTTCGGAAGGTTTCAGCTTTCAAAAGAGTAATTTATACAACCAATGGATGAATTTTACATCAGGTTATAAGCTTTTATTTTACATAACATGGATAAACGACATAACTTCTGTCAGGGAGTTTATCACCGTTTTTATCAAATAAGATTCTATTGCCTTTTCTATCCCAACGTTTTTCATTCCATGTGTTTAGGAGCAGGCGGGTCCTAGAAAGGCAAATGGCCTGGAGACCATGTGCAGAGCCTGGGATGGCTCTATAAGAACCTGTGATAGCTTGCTATCAGTGCTTGGTGCAACCATTTTCCTGGAACACACCTGGTGAGTTTATGCATGGAAATGGCCAGTGTTATGAACCGGCAACTGAGGAGTAACATGTGGTGTTCACAGGAGAGATTGGACACTAATACTGGTCGCGGAATCCTGACTAACCCCCGCAACTAGAAGTAGCCATAGAGCGCACGACGATGCCCTATAGCACCTCAACACAGCCGGAGGATTAATTAAACCTAAAGACGGAAACAGGAAATACCTGACTGCCTCGGAGCAGACCCCAAAGGAATAGCAAGCCCCCACAAATGCTGAGGTTAGTGGAGATGAAAAACAATACACAGGCAGGAAATAGACATAAGCAAATAGAGGCCCAACTATAACTAAATAGAGAAAGGACAGGACAGATTACTTCTGCAACCAGCAGCAAAACCCTATCAAAAAACCAACTGCTGGATATGCAAAAAATCTGAGCCCACACAGACTCGCCTCCCACTAAACCAGCAAGACTTCTGCAAACAATTCCAAAATCAGTAAAACTGACACTAAACAAAACTCTGGGAACTACAGACAGGTGATGGAATGGTTAATAGACTAGAGAAAAATTCCTCCCTAACTGAATGCAGAGAAAAAAACGACACATATACCGACAAGATAACAAATCCTACGCTCAGCGCAGAAACATGAGTAATTCAGATACAAAAGGTGCATTACAAATAAGCCACAGATTTGCAGAAAAACAGCCATTCACTTATCTGTAATGGCCCCTTTACACGCAGCTACAGGTAACAGGTTTTCCACAGGTAACTTACTGGCTGCAGTGAAATCATGGAGTGATTATTCCATTTGTACACAGCAACAAGATAGAACCATGTCTCCATGATTTCACTGCAGCCAGTAAGTTACCTGTGGAAAACCTGTTACCTGTAGCTGTGTGTAAAGGGGCCATAAGGGATTCAGTAAGGACCAGGAGAAGGCAGGAGACAAACAGTCACCTCTTGAACAATTGACCACTGGCAAAAAGCCAGCCAAATCAGCACACTTAAATATCCCAGTCCAAATCAACCCTGCAGTCATTATCAGATTCAGGTGATACATCTCTCACAGTCAGGGTAGATGCATCACCAGTCTCAACCACACGAGGGAGCTCCAAACAAGAAATTACATGCAAGGAATCCACAACAGTACCCCCCTCCTCGAGGAGGGGTCACCAAATCCTCACCAAAGCCCCCAGGCTTAGCAGGATGAGCAAGATGAAAGGCTCGAACCAACAAATCGGCATGGACATCGGAGGCCAAAACCAACAAATTATCCTCCTGACCATACCCCTTCCACTTATCGAGGTACTGGAGCTTACGTCTCGAGAGACGGGAATCCAAAATCGCCTTGACCTCATACTCCAAATCCCCATCAACCAACACTGGATCCGGAGGGCAACACCGGCTTCAAATGCAGCCTCAACAAAGACTTGTGAAACACATTGTGAATCCGAAAGGACGCAGGAAGCGCCAACCAGAACGAGACAGGGTTAACAACCTCAGAAATCCGATAAGAACCAATAAACCGCGGTTTAAATTTGGGAGAGGAAACCCGTATATAAATATGACAAGAGGACAACCAAACCAAATTGACAACCCTAAACTGGGGACCAACACACCGCCCGCGATTAGCAAACCACTGAGCATTCTCCTGAGACAGAAACAAGTTGCCCACAACCTGAACCCAAATCTGCCGCATCCACTCAACTATGGAATCAACCCCCGGGCAGGCAGAAGACACACCCTGCCCGGATGAAAATCGAGGATGAAAACCGAAATTACAAAAGAAGGGCGAAACCAAGGTAGCAGAACTAGCCCGATTATTAAGCGCAAACTCGGCCAAGGACAAACAGGCAACCCAATCATCCTGGTCAGCCGACACAAAACATCTCAAATACGTCTCCAAAGTCTGGTTAGTTCGCTCCGTTAGACTGAGGATGAAACACAGAAGAGAAGAACAGCTCAATACCCAGCTGAGCACAAAAGGCCCTCCAAAACCTGGAAACAAACTGGACCCCCCTATCAGACACAATATTTTCTGGAATGCCACGCAACCGAACGACATGCTGGAAAAACAACAGAACCAAGTCCGAAGAAGATGGCAACTTTGGCAAAGGAACTAGATGAACCATCTTGGAAGATCACAAACAACCCAGACAACTGTCATACTTTGGGAAACAGGAAGATCAGAAATAAAATCCATAGAAATATGATTCCAAGGTCTCTCCGACACAGGCAAGGGTAACAACAATCAACTAGAACGGGAACAAGAAGCCTTAGACCGTGAACACGTCGCACAGGACTGCACAAAAGCCTGAACATCCTGGAAGAATACACGGTGAGGAGACCACAGGGATATTCAGAAAGATATAGCTCTGCTGTGGATCTGGAACTTACAGTTGGTGAGCATAGCTAGACAGTTTCCTAAATGATGGACTGGCAGGAGTCTGTAAATAGAGCTGGCAATCGCTCCTGAAAGGTAACATATGTCAAGAGACAATGTAAATAAAACCAGGGTGGTGTAACCAACATTGGGACAAACTCTATGTTATGAATATTCCCCTAATGTATATAAAAAGGATTGTTTATGTTGTGCTGTTTATGATGTGTAATGAACTGGATGACCTTATTTTAATGAAAAACTTGCCTGTCTGCCTCAATCCTGCTACCCTGTGCATGCCCCAACAAACTCAGTGACCAAATGACTACACAAGCTACGTGGTTAGCTTACTATACATTTTTGTTTGAACTGATGTTCTGATAAGCTCCGTTTGCTGGAGTGACATTTATCATGGTTGAAAATATTGCCATACAGTTGTGTCTAGATTTGCCATATTATTTGAAAACTGTCTTTACATATATTATCAATTGCGTAATTGTGCCAGAATTAGAGACTATAAGACCAGCATATATCTTTTGCACAAATGTGAACAAACATTTTTTATGGATCAAGGACTAAGAAGTGTTGACACAGGTCAACTAATATCAATATCTGACACAGATCAACTAATACCTGACCCCAGATTTGAGAGGGTAAAGAGCCAACTGGAGATGTTTTCAAACCAGGAAATCAGGACATGGTTGAACCACAATGTGTTAAAAAATGATGTGGACAGACAGATGATCCCACAGGGACTCCACATTAAAATTACTCATACATTTATTTTTTTTCAGAGGAGTTTCTGACACAGTGGAACAGCATCCTTATCGTTCTGTTCTTGAATTGCTTAAAGGGGTTGTCCGGGCTTATGTTTTATTTCATATTTATATCTAGGCTGCAAAATGTTGACAATCTGCAATATACATGTTGTCAACATTTTGCAGGGTTTCCTAGATATAAACACATTTGTGGCTGGCAGAGAATGTCCAGGGGGTGTGATTGTGCATGATGGTCATTTACACCTACTCTAGCACAATAACACCCCCTCCCCTATTCCTAGTATGGCCAGCCACCCCCAGGCCATACATGCCCGCCCCCTGCCCACTAAACACTATGGAATGAAACCATCCCCAGGGCTCCTACTGGCCGCCCCAGCCCTAACATCACCACCCACCCTCTGCAAAACAGCGGTCCCCAGTGCACTGATACAAGGTGCCGAAACCGCTGCTGTGAAAGCGATTCCGGCACACTGTGTCAGTGCAGCAGGGGACCCGCTGCATATGTGTGCTGCTCACCCTCCTCTTGTGCAGCCGGTGGTCCTCCACCCTGGTCCCGGTCATCTGCAGCCGGGCTCCACACTCCAGCCGGGCTCCACACTCCAGCCGGGCTCCACACTCCAGCCGGGCTCCACACTCCAGCCGGGCTCCACACTCTGCACTGCAGCTGTATCTGTGCTGTGTGGAGCGGTGCCCGGCGCCTGATCTCTCCAGACCTCCAGAACCATAGAGCTGGTGGAGCGATTTAGAGAGGACCACTCCACAGCCTCTGCTCTATGGTACTGGAGGTCTGGAGAGATCAGGCGCCGGGCACCGCTCCACACAGCACAGATACAGCTGCAGTGCAGAGTGTGGAGCCCAGCTGGAGTGTGGAGCCCGGCTGGAGTGTGGAGCTCGGCTGGAGTGTGGAGCCCGGCTGCAGATGACCGGGACCAGGGCGGAGGACCACCGGCTGCACAAGAGGAGGGTGAGCAGCACACATATGCAGCGGGTCCCCTGCTGCACTGGCACAGTGTGACAGAATCGCTTTCACAGCAGCGGTTTCGGCACCTTGTATCAGTGCACTGGGGACCGCTGTTTTGCAGAGGGTGGGTGGTGATGTTAGGGCTGGGGCGGCCAGTAGGAGCCCTGGGGGTGGTTTCATTCCATAGTGTTTAGTGGGCAGGGGGCGGGCATGTATGGCCTGGGGGTGGCTGGCCATACTAGGAATAGGGGAGGGGGTGTGATTGTGCTAGAGTAGGTGTAAACGACCATCATGCACAATCACACCCCCTGGACATTCTCTGCCAGCCACAAATGTGTTTATATCTAGGAAACCCTGCAAAATGTTGACAACATGTATATTGCAGATTGTCAACATTTTGCAGCCTAGATATAAATATGAAATAAAACATAAGCCCGGACAACCCCTTTAACTTCATCATCATTAATAAAGAATTAAGGCTGCAAAAGCTTAGACAGGACATTGACCAAACTAATGCTGTCCTGGCTGAGTATATATTGATACTGTGAAATTTAAAGACTGCAGCAAGAAAATGTTGTGTAATCTGGAAAGCTTGGAATATCTCATTATTAAAAGAAAAACATCTTAATATCGAAAGGATTTGAGAGATTATTTAAATGATGAGGTATATACGTAAGAAAAAACAGGTTGTACCAAAAGCAGATCTATTTTGAAGCATTGCGGTTCTTCTAACATCACAGCTGATGATGTTATGAAAAGAGTACCCTTCTCTTCCTCTGACTCAAATGGTTTCAGTTCCAACACCTCAAATTCCAGAGTTATCTATTCCAGAGTTTAGTAGAGCGGGACATGAAGGATTTATACAAACTTACCAAAATGATGAGTTCTAATGCATTTAAGACTATTAAGGAGTTACAAAATAGACGGAACCTTGTTATTTAGCAATCTGATAAAGCTGGATACATGGTAATGCTTGATGATGCCCTATATTGTGAACAAGTTCATACCATGTTAAATAACAGAGCAATTTGTAGGGTCTTATAAACAGATTTAAGGATATGCTTAAGGATATATTATCCAAACTCCTAGATGAGGGACTGGCTTAAGGAGCACTTACTAACAAATCAAAAAAACATTTGATTTCTGAACACCATTATCCGCATTTTCCATTGTCTACCCACGACCCACAAAGGTGCCTTTCCTCCACCTCTATGCCCTATAATTTTAAGCATTGGTTCACTAACTGAGATCTTTAGTATTTGGTTGGATGAGCACCTCCAACATTTGGTAAACAAAATTCCTGGTCATTTCAAGGATATGATCTTAAACATTTCTTACAAATTTAGATTGGATAAAAAGATTTTTTTTACTTGTGATGAGGTCAATTTATATTTTATTATTTAGCAAAGGAGGCGATGTCTTCTCATCTTAACAAATGTAGTTCTTTTTCATGCATACTAAAACAATATATTGTTATGGTTTTGGATTTCCTTTTAAGCCATAATTATTTCTTGTCTGATTTAACATTTTATTTGCAATTGGAGGGTGTCCCCATGCGGTCTATATGTTCCCCATCCCTTGCAATTCTTCACATGTCATGGTGGGAAGAAAGATATCATTTTGACTGGGATGGCTCTTTTTTCAGCAAAATTGCTTGGTATGGTTGCTGCGTGAACGACCTGCTGTTTGTATGGTCTGGCCATATGGACACTGTACCAAGTTTTGTTGCTTATTTAACCTCTTTACGACCAATGACGAGTATACTCGTCATGAAAAGATGTCAGTTCCCGCATCATGACGAGTATACTCGTCATGGCTTTGAACTGTCACTGCTCCTAAACGAACAGTGACAGCTCAAATCTAAAAGCTGTCAGTGACAGCCAAGGGTCAGGGGCAGAGGTGTGGGGACCCCTGTTAGAGGTCCCCACACTCAGAGCGATGTGATCGGTCAGTCAATCTGACCGACCGATCACATCAAAATCGCGCAGGAAAGTGCTGAATGTCAGCACTTCCCTGCATGATCTCTGCAGGAGCCGGGCTGTCAGCTGTGCCCGGCTCCTGCAATCATCCCATGCTTGTGCCCTATTATGTGCATCACTTCCCCCCCTCATCCCCCTGTCCCCCACTGTGTCTGCCCTCCCCGCTCATCCCCCTGTACCCCACTGTGCCTGCCCCCCGCTCATCCCCCTGTCCCCTGCCGTGTCTGCCCCCCCGCTCATTACCCTGTCCCCCAGCTGTGTCTGCCCCCCCCCAGCTCATCCCCCTGTCCCCCGCTGTTTCTGGGCCCCCCCGCCGGTGACCGGTACTCACCGCCTCCTGCCGCCGCCGCCTCCCGCTTGCGTCCTCCTGCCGCCGCCGCCTCCCGCTTGCGTCCTCCTGCCGCCGCCGCCTCCCGCTTCCGTCCTCCTGCCTGCGACCGCCGCTCTCACCCGACGTCTGGTAAGACCTCCCCCATCCCCCTGCATGGGGATCCCTGATCCCCCTGCATGGGGATCCCTGATCCCCCATCCCCCTGCATGGGGATCCCTGATCCCCCTGCATGGGGATCCCTGATCCCCCATCCCCCTGCATGGGGATCCCTGATCCCCCTGCATGGGGATCCCTGATCCCCCTTCCCCCTGCATGGGGATCCCTGATCCCCCTGCATGGGGATCCCTGATCCCCCATCCCCCTGCATGGGGATCCCTGATCCCCCTGCATGGGGATCCCTGATCCCCCATCCCCCTGCATGGGGATCCCTGATCCCCCTGCATGGGGATCCCTGATCCCCCATCCCCCTGCATGGGATCCCTGATCCCCATGCAGGGGGATGGGGGATCAGGGATCCCCCTGCATGGGGATCCCTGATCCCCCATTCCACTGCATGGGGATCCCTGATCCCCCTGCATGGGGATCCCTGATCCCCCATCCCCCTGCATGGGGATCCCTGATCCCCCTGCATGGGGATCCCTGATCCCCCATCCCCCTGCATGGGGATCCCTGATCCCCCTGCATGGGGATCCCTGATCCCCCATCCCCTGCATGGGGATCCCTGATCCCCCATCCCCTTGCATGGGGATCCCTGATCCCCCATCCCCCTGCATGGGGATCCCTGATCCCCATGCAGGGGGATGGGGGATCAGGGATCCCCCTGCATGGGGATCCCTGATCCCCATTCCACTGCATGGGGATCCCTGATCCCCCTGCATGGGGATCCCTGATCCCCCATCCCCCTGCATGGGGATCCCTGATCCCCCTGCATGGGGATCCCTGATCCCCCATCCCCCTGCATGGGGATCCCTGATCCCCCTGCAGGGGGATCCCTGATCCCCCATCCCCCTGCATGGGGATCCCTGATCCCCCATCCCCTTGCATGGGGATCCCTGATCCCCCATCCCCCTGCATGGGGATCCCTGATCCCCATGCAGGGGGATGGGGGATCAGGGATCCCCCTGCATGGGGATCCCTGATCCCCCATTCCACTGCATGGGGATCCCTGATCCCCCTGCATGGGGATCCCTGATCCCCCATCCCCCTGCATGGGGATCCCTGATCCCCCTGCATGGGGATCCCTGATCCCCCATCCCCCTGCATGGGGATCCCTGATCCCCCTGCATGGGGATCCCTGATCCCCCACCCCCCTGCATGGGGATCCCTGATCCCCCATCCCCTTGCATGGGGATCCCTGATCCCCCATCCCCCTGCATGGGGATCCCTGATCCCCATGCAGGGGGATGGGGGATCAGGGATCCCCCTGCATGGGGATCCCTGATCCCCCATTCCACTGCATGGGGATCCCTGATCCCCCTGCATGGTGATCGTGGGACCTTCGTTGTGGACTACGTCGGAGGTGATCGAGCGTCGTGGGACCTTCGTTGTGGACTACGTCGGATCTTTTTATAATAAAGATGGAGTCCGAAATTTGTTTGTGTTTTTTTTCTAATAAAAATATTTTTCTCTGTGTGTATTTATTGACTACTTACCAGAGATTCCTAATGGCGGGTCTAACATTGGCCCAATATTATGAATCTCGGGCTTAGTGCCAGCTGCCAATAAAAAGCTGGCATTAACCCCTTTATTACCCAGTTTGCCACCGGCACCAGGGCAACTGGAAGAGCATGGGTACAGCGCCAGAAAATGGCGCTTCAATGAATGCGCCATTTTCTGGGGCGGCTGCGGGCTGCAATTCGCAGCATGGGGGGCCCAGAACGCTTGGGTCTTTCCATGCTGAGGATTCCAGCCCCCAGCTGTCTAGTTGTACCTGGCTGGACCAAAAATATGGCGGAGCCCTACGTCATTTTTTTTTCTAGAATTAGTTCTAGAAATAAAAAAAAAATGGGCATCGCTGTATTTTTGGTTGCAGCCAGGTACAACGAGGCAGCTGGGGGTTGCTGGCAGTCTGTAGCTGCCAAGTTGTACCTGGCTGGACCAAAAATATGGCGGAGCCCTACGTCATTTTTTTTTTCTAGAATTAGTTCTAGAAATAAAAAAAAGCCTTCGCTGTATTTGTAGCCAGCCATGTACAACTTGGTAGCTGGCTGACTGGAATCCTCAGCGTGGAGAGACTCAAATGTTGTGGGTCCCCCACGCTGCAAATTTCGACCCACAGCCACCCAAGAAAATAGCGCATTCATTAGAGGCGGCATTTTCTGGTGCTGTACCCCAACTCTACCAGTTGCCCTTGTGCTGATGGCACACGGGTTCTCCATATGCGACATGGTGTCCGCTAACAATTTCAATAGAAAATTAGCTCCAATTGTTAGCGGAAACCATGTCGGGTATGGAGAGCCCCTCCCTGTGTGCCTGAACATTGGAGCTCCCCCACAAGTGACCCCATTTTGGAAACTAGACCCCCGAAGGAACGTATCTAGATGCATAGTGAGCACTTTGAACCCGCAGGTGCTTCAGAAATTCATCCATAAAAATGAAAAAGCACGTTTTTTTTCCACAAAAAGTTTCTTTTTTCATTTTTACGGATCAATTTGTGAAGCACCTGGGGGTTCAAAGTGCTCACTATGCATCTAGATATGTTCCTTGGGTGGTCTAGTTTCCAAAATGGGGTCACTTGTGGGGGAGCTCCAATGTTTAGGCACACAGGGGCTCTTCATATCCTACAAGGTGTCCGCTAACAATTCCAATTGTTAGTGGACACCATGTTGCGTATGGAGAGCCCCTGTGTGTCTCCACATTGGAGCTCCCCCACAAGTGACCCCATTTTGGAAACTAGACCCCCAAAGGATTATATCTAGATGCATAGTGAGCACTTTGAACCCCCAGATGCTTCACAAATTGATCCGTAATAATGAAAAAAGAAATTATTTGTGGAAAAAAAGTGCTTTTTCATTTTTACGGATGAATTTCTGAAGCACCTGGGGGTTCAAAGTGCTCACTATGCATAAAGATACATTCCTTTGGGGGTCTAGTTTCCAAAATGGGGTCACTTGTGAGGGAGCTCCAATGTGGAGACACACGGGGACCCTCCAAATGCGACATGGTGTCCGCTAACAAATTGAGCTAATTTTCCATTCAAATTATTAGCGGACACCATGTCGCGTTTGGAGGTTCCCGGTGTGTCTCCACATTGGAGCTCCGCCACAAGTGACCCCATTTCAGAAACTAGACCCCCTAAGGAACATATCTAGATGCATAGTGAGCACTTTGAACCCCCAGATGCTTCACAAATTCATCAATAAAAATGAAAAAGCACTTTTTTTTTCCACACAAATTTTCTTCTTTCATTTTTACAGATCAATTTGTGAAGCACCTGGGGGTAGAAAGTGCTCACTATGCATCTAGATATGTTCCTTTGGGGGTGTAGTTTCCAAAATGGGGTCACTTGTGGGGGAGCTCCAATGTGGAGACACACGGGGACCCTCCAAACGCGACATGGTGTCCGCTAACAATTTGAATGGAAAATTAGCTCAAATTGTTAGCGGACACCATGTCGCGTTTGGAGGGTCCCTGTGTGTCTCCACATTGGAGCTCCACCACAAGTGACCCTATTTTGGAAACTAGACCCCCAAAGGAACATATCTAGGTACATAGTGAGCACTTTGAACCCCCAGATGCTTCACAAATTGATCCGTAATAATGAAAAAAAAATTTTTTAGTGGAAAAAAAAAGTTCTTTTTCATTTTTACGGATGAATTTCTGAAGCATATGGGGGTTCAAAGTGCTCACTATGCATCTAGATACGTTCCTTAGGGGGTCTAGTTTCCAAAATGGGGTCACTTGTGGGGGAGCTCCAATGTGGAGATACACAGGGACCCTCCAAACGCGACATGGTGTCCGCTAACAATTTGAGCTCATTTTCCATTCAAATTGTTAGCGGACACCATGTCGCGTATGGAGGGCCCCCGTGTGTCTCCACATTGGAGCTCCCCCACAAATGACCCCATTTTGGAAACTAGACCCCTAAGGAAGGTATCTAGATGCATAGTGAGCACTTTGAACCAACAGATGCTTCACAAATTCATTCATAAAAATG
>JARQOC010000001.1:521384993-521421406 GCA_033576535.1 Allobates femoralis | reverse complement strand
AATAAATGTTACATGTTTTATTACTGGATGGTTTCTGATGAAGATTACCTCTTTTTTTTCACCGGATTGCTGCATTCTCTGGTGATAATGGTGACAGTTTTCTGCTCAACCTCAATCAAGCTAATGGCCACTTTACACGTCCCGATATCAGCGTCCAACTCCGATAAAAAGTCACATTGTTCGTGCATTGGACCCGATATCATTCGTGCGTTGTATGGTTTAAATGTCCAATTCGATGCAGGAATGATGCCAAAACGATATCGGGGGAGAAATGAGCAGGCTCTCCAACTGCCCGATATTGGATGGACAATCTGGCAGGATCGTGCTGTGTGACAGCCCAACAACGATTTGGAGTACAACTTCCCCTAGTCTCTCCCATGTTAAGTGGTTGTTCCTGGGTCGCCCGTACAAGGGGGCGTACACATCGCAGTTGCGTTGCCTGCCGATATCGCGCTGTGTAACATCTCCTATGCGATCTTGGAATTCTGCCCAGAAAAAGCGCGCTCCCACGTCGTTGTATCCAACATCGGACCAATGTTGGGACGTGTAAAGTGGCCATTAGAGGGAGAGCTTTCTATACTTTTTTGGTTTCTGTAAGTGTGGTGCTCACAATGAAGCATTGAGGGGATGGTGATGGTGTGGAGGCACTTTGCTAGTGACACTATTGATGATTCATTTCAAATTCAAGGCACAGTTACCCAGTATAGGTATCACAGCATTTAGCAATGACATACCATCCACTCTGGTTGTCAATAAGTTGTTAGACCAACATTTGTGTTGCAAAAGATCAATGATCTGAAACACTCCTCCAGATTATGTAAGGGTTATAAGATCAAGAAGGAGAGGGATAAAGGGCTGCGTCAAAGACATGGCCTCTACAATCACCTGATATCATCCCGATTTAGATGATTTTGGATGAATTAGACCACAGATTGAAGGCAAAGCAACCACCAATTGTTCAACATTTGTGGGAACACTATTAAGTCTGTTGGACTGACATTCCAGATGACTATCTGATGAAGCAGCTTGAAAGAATGCAAGCAGGTATAACATTGTCATCAGAGTAAAAGGGGCATTCTTTAGGAAGTCTAAGGTTTAGCACATAATTTGCTTTGTTTCACACATGTTTTCTTAATCCTTATTTCCGTGTCCCTTTGTGGTTTTGTTGCCTTTGGTCAATCTACAAAGTGCACATTCCAAAAAAAGGTGTGTCCAAACTTTTGTCTTCATCATAGAATGACTGTATGAGTTATCTCATGTTATACTAAATGTCATGTATACTTTTAATGAATATTCATTAGTATGTGATTTGGAATCCAGACATATTTTGGAGACATTTGTGAAACATGTGCCATTTGGTGCAAAATGTTCTGTTCGGTTTTACAGATATTTATTTTGTGGGTAGGACATTTTTTGCAGTTCATGTAACAGGGGTCCTGACTATAAGGAATGTATGGCTTACAGTTAAACCAAAAATTTACATACACTCTATAAAAAGTTCACGATGTGGCAGCGATCCACATCGTTGGTCGGATCGCTGCAACATTCGCAGCATGTAATGGGTCCTTAAGTCTGCAATGTAAAGTAGTAAACAGGATTTTGTAAATCTGTCCAAGTGGTTTAAAAGGAGTTTAATGTACTACGTAAGGCTGGTTTCACACTACCGTTTTTTTAAATCTGGGGCTTTCCATCTAAAAATGAATAGAAACGGATCAGTTTTCTCCCCATTGACTGTCAGTGGCGATGGATAAACGTGTGGTGGCAGCCGGTTGTATCCGTTTCCACACTTATCTATTTCATACCGTTTTTTGCCCAAAACCCAAACCACAAAATGTTGCAATTTGGGTGCTCATTCAATAAACGGAATCAAACTGATCCATGCCTATCCAACTGGAATTAACATGGAGTCCTATGGAAACGGATCAGTGAGAAAATGGATTCATGTGCGTTTAGCTGTACAAATTTGTTTTCCTAGACTGAGCATGCCCATAAATCAGTTTCATATGACACACCCACTAGAGGTGTGTCATTTGACTCTAGATCTGTCAAAAAAATGGACACAACCTGATGCAACTGGATGCTACCGCACCGATATTAAGCTAGGTCCATCAGCCAGATCAGTGAAAAAATGGTGCGGGTGCATCCAGTTGCATCAGGTTTCATAATCTGTGGGACTCGAGGAGCATGCAGGTTTTACATGTATACTGCTGGATTTCAAGAAGTAGTAGTGTGAAACCAGCCTAAGTAAAACACAACAATTCGAAGTTTTAGAATTTGACGTTTATACATGCAATGCATTTTGCATTATGCTTCCATTACACACAACACTTTATAAGAAAAAGATTTCAGACATTCCTCACTTAATATATTTCTCTTTCTTGATCTTATGTTATATGTCAATTAGAGAAATATTGAATAAAAAAATGTAATTGTGGTGCAAATTGAAAATCCATGCTCTAAAGGGACATTCAGTACAGTCTGAGGTTTCCTAGAACCATATCTTATAAATTTCAAGTTCTTTAGCATAAACACAGCTTTAATAACACCAAAGTGACCATATCACTATGGGTAAAAGGATGGTAACTGATATTCGCTGCTTTGCTGTCACACACCATCTGTAGTATTTCTTCAGAGTTCTATGGCTGTCACTCTCAATCTCTATAGATAAGCTGTGAAGTGTGACATACACTCATAAATCCAGTTCACCACAAAATAGCTGCTGTGTTTCCTGCCTGTGCTTTTATACAAGGTATGATGATCCATCCTGTTTGGCTGCGCTATATCTTGCAATATATTAGCTACAAGGCATTATGAGGAAGGATGAGGTTATGTGGACCCTTTCTGGCTGATGCAATCTTCACCATAGCACCTAATACTGAATGAACATAGTGCAGAGACTAATACCTCACATATTTTATGCACATTTTATACATTTTTTGCAGGGTGTAAAGGGGCCTTGTGATTTTAGGTAGTACATTGATGAGCCTTTCTTGTGAGATATGCTCATACAGTTTTAACTGGAATGCCATACTGGGCATCACTAATAGGCTCTTGGTCAGATACAGTGAATATATTCATACAGTGTTAACTAGCTTGCCCCACCTGGCACTTCTAAGGCTAGGGTCACACATGACAATCAGTTTTTTCCGCTGGTTTCAATAACAAATCCATTTTTTAAGGCTGTTTTTTGAGCCTCCTGTGCAGCTATGCGTTTTTTGGACTTTGACATTTTTTCCCAAAAATCGTAGCAGAAAACAGATCAGATAACGGATGGTGCCATATGTGCCATTTGTTAACGGATCCATTTCCCATAGGGCCCCATGTTAAAAAAACAGATCAGTTTTTTTACTGCACCCAAAAAATGCTGCTTGCAGCATTTTTTTGGTTCCTGTTGAAAAACGCTTAGCAGAGCAGTCACACTTGAGTCCAGAATCCGTTAAGAGCATCAGTTTTTGGACTTCTAAAGAATTCTAAAGTTGAAAAACTGATGCAAATAGCAGATGCATGGCTTATGTGTGACCCTAGGCTAATAGGGTCTTTTTCAGACACTGTGTATCTCACCTATCAATATGACAGACTCCCTTTGCATGCCTTATTTGTGTGCATCTCCTGCAAGGAGCTGCTTCCCTCCATTGGAAGGCTGTGAGTGACTAGTCTATCTTATTTGTGCATTCAGTATTAGGTTGGCTGTGGTGAGTTATATTTGAGATTTTTCTGAGTTTTTATAATTAGATAGGGTCTTGCAAGTGTGAGGACCCTTGATGTATGGGTTGCAAGATTCTTTATTTTGGCCAAAATATCAACTAATACCTCACATTTTTTATGCACAATTTTTTCATTTTTTTGCACAGTGTTGTGAAGCCTTCTGATTTTCGGTGGTACTGGTGAGCCTGTCTTGAATAATAAACTCATATAGTGTTAACTAGCTTGCCATACTGGGCGTCACTACTAGGCTCTTGTTCAGACTTATGCAGTGTTAGCTAGTCCGCCCCACTTGGCGCTACTAATAGGCTCTTCTTCAGACACTGTGTATCTCATCTATCTATATGACAGACTCCCTTTGCATGCTTTATTAGTGTGAGTGTGATGCAAGCAGAGGCTCCTCTCCATTGGAAGGCTGCCAGTGGTTGTTCTATCTGCATTATGCACAAGGGCTGCCCCCACCTCTCTATTGGGAGGTACTCTGCACTCTGGGCATTCAGTATTAGGTTACCTGTGGTGAGTTATATTTGAGATTCTTCTGTGGTTTTGTGATGCAGTCTTCAGCAATGTGTAGATTGCTTGCACCCATTTAGGGCAATTCACTCAGTTATTGAAATTCATCAGGCTCAACAAATCTTTAAAATTTAAACACAAATTTAGTTTACATCAAATCAATTCCTACATCACTAAAGACAATAACATAGCTAAATAGTGAAGCCTACGTGTGTTAAATTAGATTAGCCATTTTCCACCTAGGCCATCCTTTATTGAAACTTCCAGTGTAACCTATAACTGAATTTAGGGCAACTACGGCCATGTTCACACATCTCTTCTGCTAGTATTTAGCGGGTCTCAGCTAAATACTTAGCTTTTTTCAGTGAAGCGGAGATGCGTGTGCACCGCCGCTTCCTGGTGGCGCAGCCCCTGGTTACCCGATGTTGATCGTGGTACCCACTTCACACACAAGGCTGCCTAGTGTCCGCTTAAGCCGAGCGGACAGGGAAACGCTCCAGGCAGCGTTTCCCTGTCTGCTCGGCTTAAGCGGACACTAGGCAGCCTTATGTGTGACCTGGTTACCACGATCAACATCGGATAACCAGGGGCTGCGCCACCAGGAAGCGGCGGTGCACACGCATCTCCGCTTCACTGAAAAAAGCTAAGTATTTAGCTGAGACCCGCTAAATACTAGCAGAAGAGATGTGTGAACATGGCCTACTTGCTGCAGGTACACTGCCCAATTTTCTACCTTATGAAAATGAGAGGATCGGGGGGGGACAATTAATACATTTATTTCTTGGTTATTTTGTGCAAGGCTATCTAAGAAATTGTGCCGAAAGCCAAACAGATCCACAACCACTCTGGGTGACCTTTACATCTGTTACTTCAATCATGATTTTGATGGTTTTGTATTTCTTCAACACTTTTCCGGTGCTTTGGCGGTATATTTTCAGTGACTTTTTAGAAGTAAAAGTTATTAAACCTGTTAAAGTTCAACATTCAAAAAGCTAGAGAATGTTGCTCTTTAAAAATATTTCTACCAACCAGTCTATAAATATTAATACAGCATTGAAATCAATACAATAAAGACACAAGAAAAGATAAAAAGCATTTAACCAGTTATTTCCACACCCAATCCCTGCTCCTCCAGTTCCTCAAGATTTAATTGTAAAAGTCATACAAGATTCTTTCCAAAAAGCTTTTCAAAAATTGTTTCTTTATTTCAACGTATGAAGGACACAGAAACCTCAACACTGATAAATGAATACCTTTGTTTTCCTGAAGAAGTGTCAGAATGTAAACTATATACGTGTTTGTACAGGGTATGAAAAGGGCCCATATACGTTACAGACAGTGATGAATTGTTGTGCTGGAAACAAAGCCTGAGATGTATTCCTGACTTACTCCATTTAATGCCCTTCTGTTTGGGTCTGTAAAATTTACATGGATGCCAAATGAATTAACCTTCCTTAAGAAAATATCTTGCTTTCATTAAGGCTTTGACAGTAATACGGGTTTGAAATAATCTAAAACAATATTGGTTATATATTAAAATTTTATGTAAATATAATACTTAGATTCTAATAATTTGTGATAATATTTTTAATAGACATGAATGCTTTGAGTGTTTTTCCTAATAGGAAATAGGGAAATGATTTTAAGGGGAACCTGTCAGCTAATTCAGGCTGCATAACCTACAGCAGCATGAATCAGAGCCCGGCTGCACTACTGCAGCATTTCAAGTAAATATAGTTAAATAATCTGTCCGGAACAATAGCCCTCAGCTGACTTCTCCCAGCACCTTTCAGGTGAGTGACAGGTTTCTCCCATAGTGAGAGATGTGTCAACCAACTCTAGATGTGGTTGTAAAAGCCAGCATGGGAAGTACTGGACTAGTCTTATCTCCAGCTGTGGTTCCCAGCCAGATCTCCTATACCAGAGTTTCCCAAACTCCAGTCCTCATGGCCTCCAACAGATCACGTTTTCAGGATTTTCTTGGCATTGCAAGGTGATGGAATCATTATCAAGACAATTTCTCTCACCTGGGCAATATTCAGGAAATACTAAAGAACATGACCTGTCATTGGCCCCAAGGACTTTTTTCAAAAGTCCAATCCAAGTGTCATTTTTATGATACAGTATAGTAAAAAATGAAAAACAGTACAAAAATAAAGTAAATGTGGACTTTATTGCCCAGTGGCAAAGGCAACATTTCAGATATAGTATCCTTTTTGAAGCAGTTTGAAAAAGGATACAATATCTGAAACATTGCCATGCCACTGGACAATAAAGTCCACATTTACTTTCTTTTTGTGCTTTTTTTATTTTTTTACTATATATATATATATATATATATATACTAGATGGCGGCCCGATTCTAAAGAATCGGGTAGTCTAGAATCCATATATAGTTTATTTACTAATAGTTAGGGGAGTGCGGTGAAATGAATTGTGTGTATACAGGTGGCTCAGTGAGTAGCAGAGTATACGGTGGCTCAGTGGTTAGCACTGTATATGGTGGTTCAGTGGTTAGCACTGTATACGGTGGCTCAGTGGTTAGCACTGTATATGGTGGCTCAGTGGTTAGCACTGTATGGTGGCTCAGTGGTTAGCACTGTATATGGTGGCTCAGTGGTTAGCACTGTATATGGTGGCTCAGTGGTTAGCACTGTATATGGTGGCTCAGTGGTAAGCAGTATATATGGTGGCTCAGTGGTTAGCACTGTATATGGTGGCTCAGTGGTTAGCACTGTATATGGTGACTCAGTGGTTAGCACTGTATATGGTGACTCAGTGGTTAGCATTGTATGGTGGCTCAGTGGTTAGCAGTGTATATGGTGGCTCAGTGGTTAGCACTGTATATGGTGGCTCAGTGGTTAGCACTGTATGGTGGCTCAGTGGTTAGCACTGTATATGGTGGCTCAGTGGTTAGCACTGTATATGGTGGCTCAGTGGTTAGCACTTTATACGATGGATCAGTGGTTAGCACTGTATATGGTGGCTCAGTGGTTAGCACTGTATATGGTGGCTCAGTGGTTGGCACTGTATACGGTGGCTCAGTGGTTAGCACTGTATACGGTGGCTCAGTGGTTGGCACTGTATATGGTGGCTCAGTGGTTAGCACTGTATATGGTGGCTCAATGGTTAGCACTGTATGGTGGCTCAGTGGTTAACACTGTATATGGTGGCTCAGTGGGTAGCACTGTATGGTGGCTCAGTGGTTAACACTGTATATGGTGGCTCAGTGGTTAGCACTGTATACGGTGGCTCAGTGGTTAGCACTGTATATGGTGGCTGAGTGGTTAGCACTGTATACGGTGGTTCAGTGGTTAGCACTGTATACGGTGGCTCAGTGGTTGGCACTGTATATGGTGGCTCAGTGGGTAGCAGAGTATACGGTGGCTGAGTGGTTGGCACTGTATACGGTGGCTTAGTGGTTAGCACTGTATACGGTGGCTCAGTGGTTAGCAATGTATGGTGGCTCAGTGGTTAGCACTGTATGGTGGCTGAGTGGTTAGCACTGTATATAGCGGATCAGTGGTTAGCACTGTATATGGTGGCTCAGTGGTTAGCACTGTATACGGTGGCTCAGTGGTTGGCACTGTATATGGTGGCTCAGTGGTTAGCAATGTATACGGTGGCTCAGTGGTTGGCACTGTATATGGTGGCTCAGTGGTTGGCACTGTATATGGTGGCTCAGTGATTGGCACTGTATACGGTGGCTCAGTGGTTAGCACTGTATACGGTGGCTCAGTGGTTAGCACTGTATACGCTGGCTCAGTGGTTATCACTGTATATGGTGGCTCAGTGGTTGGCACTGTATACGGTGGCTCAGTGGTTAGCACTGTATACGGTGGCTCAGTGGTTAGCACTGTATACGGTGGCTCAGTGGTTAGCACTGTATACGGTGGCTCAGTGGTTAGCACTGTATACGCTGGCTCAGTGGTTATCACTGTATATGGTGGCTTAGTGGTTGGCACTTAATACGGTGGCTCAGTGGTTAGCACTATATACGGTGGCTCAGTGGTTAGCACTGTATGGTGGCTCAGTGGTTAGCACTGTATGGTGGCTCAGTGGTTAGCACTGTATATGGTGGGTCAGCGGTTAGCACTGTATGGTGGCTGAGTGGTTAGCAGTGTATATAGTGGATCAGTGGTTAGCACTGTATATGATGGCTCAGTGGTTAGCACTGTATATGGTGGCTCAGTGGTTAGCACTATATATGGTGGCTCAGTGGTTAGCACTGTATACGGTGGCTCAGTGGTTGGCACTGTATACGGTGGCTCAGTGGTTGGCACTGTATACGGTGGCTCAGTGAATAGCACTGTATACGGTGGCTCAGTGGTTATCACTGTATATGGTGCCTCTGTGGTTAGCACTGTATATGGTGGCTCAGTGGTTAGCACTGTATGGTGGGTCAGTGGTTAGCACTGTATGGTGGCTCAGTGGTTAGCACTGTATATGGTGGCTCAGCGGTTAGCACTGTATGGTGGCTGAGTGGTTAGCACTGTATATAGTGGATCAGTGGTTAGCACTGTATGGTGGCTCAGTGGTTAGCACTGTATATGGTGGCTCAGTGGTTAGCACTGTATATGGTGGCTCAGTGGTTAGCACTGTATATGGTGGCTCAGTGGTTGGTACTGTATATGGTGGCTCAGTGGTTAGCACTGTATATGGTGGCTCAGTGGTTGGTACTGTATATGGTGGCTCAGTGGTTGGCACTGTATATGGTGGCTCAGTGGTTAGCACTGTATATGGTGGCTCAGTGGTTAGCACTGTATGGTGGCTCAGTGGTTAGCACTGTATACGGTGGCTGAGTGGTTAGCACTGTATACGGTGGCTCAATGGTTAGCACTGTATACGGTGGCTCAGTGGTTAGCACTATATGGTGGCTCAGTGGTTAGCACTGTATATGGTGGCTCAGTGGTTAGCACTGTATATGGTGTCTCAGTGGTTAGCACTGTATATGGTAGCTCAGTGGTTAGCACTGTATATGGTGGCTCAGTGGTTGCCACTGTATACGGCGGCTCTGTGGTCAGCAGAGGACGGCAGCTCTGTGGTCAGCAGAGGACGGCGGCTCTGTGGTCAGCAGAGGACGGCGGCTCTGTGGTCAGCGCAGGAAGGAGGCAGAGTGGTGAGCGTAGGACGGCGGCTCTGTGGTCAGCAGAGGACGGCGGCTCTGTGGTCAGCAGAGGACGGGGGCTCTGTGGTCAGCAGAGGACGGGGGCTCTGTGGTCAGCAGAGGACGGCGGCTCTGTGGTCAGCAGAGGACGGCGGCTGAGTGGTCAGTACAGGATTGAGTGGTCAGCACAGGATGGAGGCTCAGTGGTCAGCACAGGATGGAGGCTCAGTGGTCAGCACAGGATGGAGGCTCAGTGGTCAGCGCAGGAAGGAGGCTGCAGTCAGCGCAGGAAGGAGGCTCAGTGGTGAGCGCAGGAAGGAGGCTCAGTGGTGAGCGCAGGACGGAGGCAGAGTGGTGAGCGCAGGACGGAGGCAGAGTGGTGAGCGCAGGACGGAGGCAGAGTGGTGAGCGCAGGAAGGAGGCAGAGTGGTGAGCGCAGGACGGAGGCAGAGTGGTGAGCGCAGGACGGAGGCAGAGTGGTGAGCGCAGGACGGAGGCAGAGTGGTGAGCGCAGGACGGAGGCAGAGTGGTGAGCGCAGAACGGAGGCAGAATGGTGAGTGCAGGACGGAGGCAGAGTGGTGAGCGCAGGACGGAGGGTCGGTGGTCAGCAGAGGACGGCATCTCTGTGGTCAGCAGAGGACGGCGTCTCTGTGGTCAGCAGAGGACGGCGGCTCTGGTCAGCAGAGGACGGCGGCTCTGTGGTCAGCAGAGGACGGCGGCTCTGTGGTCAGCAGAGGATGGCGGCTCTGTGGTCAGCAGAGGGCGGCGGCTCTGTGGTCAGCAGAGGACGGCGGCTCTGTGGTCAGCAGAGGACGGCGGGTCTGTGGTCAGCAGAGGACGGCGGCTCTGTGATCAGCAGAGGACGGCGGCTCTGTGGTCAGCAGAGGGCGGCTCCGTGGTCAGCAGAGGACGGCAGCTCTGTGATCAGCAGAGGAGGGCGGCTCTGTGGTCAGCAGAGGACAGCGGCAGAGTGATCAGCGCAGGAAGGAGGCAGAGTGATCAGCGCAGGAAGGAGGCAGAGTGATCAGCGCAGGAAGGAGGCAGAGTGATCAGCGCAGGAAGGAGGCAGAGTGGTGAGCGCAGGACAGCGGCTCTGTGGTCAGCAGAGGAGGGTGGCTCTGTGGTCAGCAGAGGACAGTGGCTCTGTGGTCAGCAGAGGACGGCGGCTCTGTGGTCAGCGCAGAAAGGAGGCAGAGTGGTCAGCGCAGGAAGGAGGCAGAGTGGTGAGCGCAGGAAGGAGGCAGCGTGGTGAGCGCAGGACGGCGGCTCTGTGGTCAGGAGAGGACGCCGGCAGAGTGATCAGCGCAGGAAGGAGGCAGAGTGATCAGCGCAGGAAGGAGGCAGAGTGATCAGCGCAGGAAGGAGGCAGAGTGATCAGCACAGTAAGGAGGCAGAGTGGTGAGCGCAGGACGGCGGCTCTGTGGTCAGCAGAGGACGGTGGCTCTGTGGTCAGCAGAGGAAGGCGGCTCTGTGGTCAGCAGAGGACGGCGGCTCTGTGGTCAGCAGAAGAGGGTGGCTCTGTGGTCAGCAGAGGACGGCGGCTCTGTGGTCAGCAGAGGACGGCGGCTCTGTGGTCAGCAGAGGACGGCGGCTCTGTGGTCAGCGCAGGAAGGAGGCAGAGTGGTCAGCGCAGGACGGCAGCTCTGTGGTCAGCAGAGGACGGCGGCTCTGTGGTCAGCAGAGGACGGGGGCTCTGTGGTCAGCAGAGGACGGGGGCTCTGTGGTCAGCAGAGGACGGGGGCTCTGTGGTCAGCAGAGGACGGGGGCTCTGTGGTCAGCAGAGGACGGGGGTCTGTGGTCAGCAGAGGACGGGGGCTCTGTGGTCAGCAGAGGACGGGGGCTCTGTGGTCAGGAGAGGACGCCGGCAGAGTGATCAGCGCAGGAAGGAGGCAGAGTGATCAGCGCAGGAAGGAGGCAGAGTGATCAGCGCAGGAAGGAGGCAGAGTGATCAGCACAGGAAGGAGGCAGAGTGGTGAGCGCAGGACGGCGGCTCTGTGGTCAGCAGAGGACGGTGGCTCTGTGGTCAGCAGAGGAAGGCGGCTCTGTGGTCAGCAGAAGAGGGTGGCTCTGTGGTCAGCAGAGGACGGCGGCTCTGTGGTCAGCAGAGGACGGCGGCTCTGTGGTCAGCGCAGGAAGGAGGCAGAGTGGTCAGCACAGGACGGCGGCTCTGTGGTCAGCAGAGGACGGCGGCTCTGTGGTCAGCAGAGGACGGGGGCTCTGTGGTCAGCAGAGGACGGGGGCTCTGTGGTCAGCAGAGGACGGGGGCTCTGTGGTCAGCAGAGGACGGGGGCTCTGTGGTCAGCAGAGGACGGGGGTCTGTGGTCAGCAGAGGACGGGGGCTCTGTGGTCAGCAGAGGACGGGGGCTCTGTGGTCAGCAGAGGACGGGGGCTCTGTGGTCAGCAGAGGACGGGGGCTCTGTGGTCAGCAGAGGACGGCGGGTCTGTGGTCAGCAGAGGACGGCGGCTCTGTGGTCAGCAGAGGACGGGGGCTCTGTGGTCAGCAGAGGACGGCGGCTCTGTGGTCAGCAGAGGACGGCGGCTCTGTGGTCAGCAGAGGACGGCGGCTCTGTGGTCAGCAGAGGACGGCGGCTGTGTGGTCAGCAGAGGACGGGGGCTCTGTGGTCTGCGCAGGAAGGAGGCAGAGTGGTCAGCGCAGGAAGGAGGCAGAGTGGTCAGCGCAGGACGGCGGCTCTGTGGTCAGCAGAGGACGGCGGCTCTGTGGTCAGCAGAGGACGGGGGCTCTGTGGTCAGCAGAGGACGGGGGCTCTGTGGTCAGCAGAGGACGGGGGCTCTGTGGTCAGCAGAGGACGGGGGCTCTGTGGTCAGCAGAGGACGGGGGCTCTGTGGTCAGCAGAGGCCGGGGGCTCTGTGGTCAGCAGAGGCCGGGGGCTCTGTGGTCAGCAGAGGCCGGGGGCTCTGTGGTCAGCAGAGGACGACGTGTCTGTGGTCAGCAGAGGAGGGCGGGTCTGTGGTCAGCAGAGGAGGGCGGGTCTGTGGTCAGCAGAGGACGGCGGGTCTGTGGTCAGCAGAGGACGGCGGGTCTGTGGTCAGCAGAGGATGCGGCTCTGTGGTCAGCAGAGGACGGCGGGTCTGTGGTCAGCAGAGGACGGCGAGTCTGTGGTCAGCGAAGGAAGGAGGGTCTGTGGTCGAGTGGTCAGCGCAGGAAGGAGGCTCTGTGGTCAGCAGAGGACGGCAGCTCTGTGGTCAGCGCAGGCTAGGTGGGCGGAGCCATGGCGGGAGTCCCGCGAGGTGGGCGGAGCCAAGGCGGGAGTCTCGAGAGGTGGGCGGAGCCAAGGCGGGAGTCTCGCGAGGTGGGCGGAGCCAAGGCGGGAGTTTTGCAAGGTGGGCGGAGCCAAGGCGGGAGTCCCGCGATGTGGGCGGAGCCATGGCGGGAGCCCCGCGATGTGGGCGGAGCCATGGCGGGAGCCCCCGCGATGTGGGCGGAGCCATGGCGGGAGCGGTGCAGCGGGATGGCGGCGGGGTAAGTATACTGGAGTGTGTGTGTGTGTGTGGGTGTGTGTTTGTGTGGGTGTGTGAGTGTGTATGTGTGATGTGGTTGGGATGGTGTGTGTTTGGGAGGACTGTAGTGAGAGGCTGTGTGTGTGTGTGTTTGATGAGAGTAGTGAGGGGCGAGCGGAACGTTGAAACGCCGGTGCCTGTAGCTGCACGGAAAGTTCCGCGCAGCTACCCCGCACTGTGACGTCAGCAGCATGGTCGGAGGCCGTCACGGAAGTAACCCTTCGGGTTCTCCGGAAGTGGCCTTCGGCTTTTATATAATAGATATATATATATATATATATTTATTTATATTTATATATATCATGTCCACACTTTATCTGAAACTCAACCTTCCCAAAACTGTACTTCCTCTGTCTCCGCCATCCGCTAACCTCCCCTAAATCTGACATCTCCCTCTCATTGTGCGGCACCACGATAACTTCTAGGCAACAGGCTCGCTCTCTGGGTATTATGGTTGACACCGATCTTTTCCTCATCTCCTACACATTCTCATTCAAGAAAAGGATTAGCTCCACCACCTAATATTCCCAGGACTCCCAGGCAAACCGGAAGGTGGCTTGGCAACCACCAGTAGCAATAGAATAAAGGTGTAGAATCCGGTGTCACAAAATTTCTTTTTATTTTCAAAAGTTAAAAATCACACAACCTCCAGAGGAGCTTCTGGACGCGTTTCGTGGGTCTAGCCCACTTAATTGTCAGTACAATGGCAATACAAACAACAGGAACAATTTAAAAAGCAAAACCACCCCCCTCTCGCATGTGTGACAAATATACATCAATTATGTCGAGCCAATCATATACCTGCAGATAAAGAAAAAGAGAGAGAAAAAAAAGGGGGGGGGAGGGGAGGAGAAGAAAGGATCTGATAACAAAGAGTAAAAGAGAGGAAGAAAAAAAAAAGGGGGGGGGAGGGGAGCATTGTCAGCAATGTTTTCCTGTGCACCCGGCAAAAGCGCAGTTCCTGGGACTTCCTGTGTGGCTGCATCCATGGAAAACAACAGGCTACTATGGAGCAGCGTAAAGGCAGCCCCGGACGTTAACACTGTGCATTCCTGCACACTTCCCTCTGCAGGTACTGGATCCAGTTAATGTAAGTGCTGGGCTAAGAGTGGCCCTAGCCTTACCTGGTAGACTTGTGACTGGTTTTAGAGCTCTGTCTCATGTCTATATTGAGACTTCATATTAAATGTGCTTTTTTCCTTTGGCAGTTGAGGAGTTAATGTCAGTCTCTGCTACCAGCAAGCTAGCTAAGTCTTGTCCAGGTGTGGCTATTCCGTGATTATTCCTTCCCCTTGATATATAACATGGTTCAGCATGCTGTTGCTGGTGATTGAACTCATTCTGGCAAAAGTTTCCTGAGGTGAAGGAAATTTTCTGGAGAACCTCCTGTTGTTAAGCCATCTGCTGTCTGTGAGAAGTGACAGCAGGCGTGAAGTTGCTGCCTGGTTATTCCTTGCCTGTCTTCCCCTTCCCTCTTGTCTCCATTATTACGCTGGTTGAAGATTAGTGCTCCCACCGGCCATTCCCTATTAAGGGCTAACATCAGGGCCAGAGAGGGCTTAAGGTACCCTGCTTGGTGACGATTTGAAAGAACTCGTATATGAATGGTAGAGGTATCAGGGCACAGCTCCAGGTGAGTGCAGGAGGTCACCTCTCCCCCGTTTCCTATGAGCAGGGCCCTCCACTCTATTTATCCCTTTTGTGTCTTCCTTTCTGTTGTCTTCTGTTGTGCATCAGACATCATAGGTTCGTGCTCACTGTCACGCATGGTCACCAGAGGCTTCCCACGTCCAGCGTGACACTATGGCCCTGATCTACTCCGCCTTGATTATTGCAATTCACTGGAAAGAGACAGCGCATAACAGGGAAAAGAAACAGTACACAAGGGGTATAAGGACACAGCAAACAATGTTAAAAAGAGACCATGGACAATGTTGAAAGAGAACATGCACAAGGGGGAAAGAGAAAGCACAAAAGGGGGAAATAGACAGCACACAAGGGAGAAAACAGACAGCACACAAGGGGGAAAGAGACAGTGTACAAGGGGGGAAAGTGATAGTACATAAGGGGGAAAGAGACAGCACACAAGGGGAAAAGAGACAATGCAAGTTGGGAAAGGGGGGAAAGAGACCACACATGGAGAGAAAGAGTGCACAAGGGGGAAATAGACTGCACACAAGGGGAAAAAAGACCATGCACAAGGGAGAAAAGAGACTACACACAAGGGGAAAACGAGTAAGTGCACAAGGGGAAAGAGACAGCACACAAGGGGCAAAAGAGACAGGGCACAAGTGGGCAAGGACACAGCGCTCAAGGGGTAAAAGGTACTGTGCACAAGGGGAAAAAGAGACCATGCCCAAGGGG
The DNA here is from genome assembly GCA_033576535.1 of Allobates femoralis. Lineage (NCBI taxonomy): Eukaryota > Metazoa > Chordata > Amphibia > Anura > Aromobatidae > Allobates > Allobates femoralis. The sequence continues at coordinate 521,406,200 of JARQOC010000001.1, read as the reverse complement.
GAAGAGACCACACACAAAGGGGAAAAAGACAGTGCACAATGGGGAAAAGAGACAGCGCACAAAGGTGAAAAGAGACAGCAAACAAAGGGGGAAAGAGACAGTGCACAAGGATGGCAGGGACACAGCACTCAAGGGAAAAAAAGACTGCACACAAGGAGAAAGAGACCACAATATGTGGAAGAGACCATGTACAAGGGTGAAAGAGACAGCACACAAGGGGGGAAAGAAACAGCATACAAGGGGGAAATGAGACAGCACACAAGAGAGAAAATAGACTGCGAACAAGGATTAAAAGAGGCAGTACACAAGGGGAAAAAGAGACAGCACACAACTTACCAATGCGATAGCATCAGGCTCACATCTAGTCATTATAGATACACACACATAATTGTCCACACATCCTTTATTCACTAACATTAGCTATGTTTCGCCTATCTCTATGGAGTCTTTCTCAGGTTACATATTGGAAATCAAAGCAGAAACTCAGATAATTTTTAAGGTTCTATTTCACTCACTTTTCCCTTCAACAATATACTTTATATCGCTAAATGCTATGCATTTATTTGTGGCCTGTAATATTTCATTTTACTTTTTAAAATTATGAAATTAAAATCAACTTGTAAAAATCTTATTTTATTTATTCTGTAGTACCTCTCCATAAACGTACTCGCCATAAAGCTTAATACAAAAGATAACAATGATGCAGCTCATTTACTTTACAATACTGATGTATCGTCTGAACCAGACGTAATGTTGGGAAAGCTTATAACAGGCTTCTTTCCTCCATACAATGACTGCAGAATCCTTCTTGTCCTTTTGAAGGTGTACTGTAAAGATTTTTTTACATATAGGTAAAGGCTTCCCCCTCTCTAAATTGCATTCCTTGCTTTATCCAGTCCCACAACATTAATGGGTGGCAGTGCAATCATAATTACAATTTCTGCATCATTACCATCACAAAATGTAGGTAGGTGTATTTTGAAATAGTTTGTTGATTGAGCTGGAGCCTAACCCAAAGTAGATCCAATATTTTAACTCAATAGCTATAGGATATTTCTTTTGTACTTACATTTCTTTCCTTTTTTAAAGTGTTCTGTCTGAACCTTAATCTCTATTGTCAAATTTTCAAACAAATCTTTTTCAAGGCTTCTCGTGTTTTGTCTTATTCTTGCTGGGAGATCTTAGCTAGTTTGTTTTGTATGTCTAAATGCTTCTCTTAGGGGTTATTATAACTGAGACAGGCAAGAAAATATAGAAGTCTTTCAAACACACTCACAAAATGAATATATGTAACATTCCAAATAAATAACTTAAACATTGAACACCAAGCATAGATGATATTTTTCATAATCATTTATACATTCTTACAATATTCTATATTAGTGAAGTCGAGTGTTTCATAAATTCATAATTTTAAGATATTTCATTACCATTTCCCAAAAAATGGACAAGATTTATTACATTGTATTATTGCATTTTTATTTCATTGAGACATTCTAAGGCAATTTAAAACTAAAAGGGTCTTTGACTTGAAGGTAATTTTTGCTTGAAAAAGAGACTAGTGATATGTTCAAATGTTTTCGATAGGTATTCGATAACAGGAACTCTAATAAATTGGTATTCAACAACGGGTACTCTAATAAATTGCCATTCAACAATGGGGACTCTAATAGCTAGACATTCAACAACGGGGACTCTAATAGAGAGGCATTAGTGATGAGCAAGCAGTAAAATGCTCGGGTAGTTGATGCTCGGGTCGAGCATATCGAGGTGCTCAGGTGTTTCACCCGAGCACCGAACTCAATGTTAACCTATGGGAAACCCTAGTATTTTTCCGACGGCACCCCCGGCAGCCTGGATAAACTCTAAAAAACTCACAAATGTATAAGAACAGTGCTCAACAGTGCTCAAATGGCATGAGAACAGTATGAGGAAGACCCCCTTTAAGCATTTCTGATTCCAAGGTCACTGCTGTGAACAATGTTGTCTGAGTATTATGCCACTTTTACGGAATTACAATAAAATGTCCAAAAACGAAACTAAGATGGATTTTCCTGGGGCGGTTGTTAAGGGCTCATACTCACTTGTGAGACAGTGTAGGTATATTATATTTTTTTTATTGTGTGGCACCCTGGCACCTGTTGGGCACCACAGAAATCCTTAGGTACAAATGGAGTAAGTAACAGCACAGCAAAACCACAACACAAACAACACTTAGAACACCTGGTTTCACCCCGAGCCTCTAGGGGGAGCTACACTGGTGACTTTGAGCCAGTTCCCCCTATAAATAAAGTCTTGGAGGGAGAAACTTCAGAGTGTGGTAGACGCTACAAGAGCTGCCAGCCTGTTTGAAACCTCCACCCTATGAGGAACACACTAGGCCCAACCAGCCTGTTAGCAAGTGGGAGTCCCTGCAATTGGGACAAGAGGAAGAAGGAGATCACCTCTCAGGAACACAGAGTTAATCAGACTCTTTCCTTAAATACCGGTTACTGGAACCGAAGCTGTGAGAGCCACCGAGCCATCACAGAAGAACCAGCATACTTCACAGGGAGTCTAGCCCCCTGTTCACCTGTCGCACCTACCAGCAAGAGCCCAGGGAAGAAGATAGAATTATCATCACCCTTTTACAGTGCCCTCAGTGCTGACAACCAGGTGACATCCGTTCTATTGAACAAACTGCCCGGTCCGGAGGGATTCCACATCCACCCGACCTTAGCACCAGAAGTAGAGAAAGGAAGCCTAACACTGCTTGCTGTGAAACTCCATAAGTGCCAACTTCACTATCCCGGTACGAGTGTACCTGACTACCATCCAGTAAAGGTACCAGAAAAGAAACTTTGTGTGGTTGTACATTATTCCAGGATTCAGCACGCAGCATCCCGCAGCTGCCTCACAACATCTTGCGCAGCTCCCGGCTCCGGGGATTCCCGCTCATCCTGTGGGGAGCGTTCCATCTCGCTGTATACCATCCCCCGGAGACCTGAACAGCGCTGGTAAAGTTACCAGAATACCCGCAGGTGGCGTCACGAAGACAAATCACCCCTACTGTTCCGCCATCCCCCTATTGATCTGGACCACCGGGCCTACACTACCGCAGGCGTGGTTCCGTGACTGGAGGAGAAACAACGCCCGCTACGTGTACCCCCGGCTACGGTGAGTCAATTGCTTTAAAGATTTTATTTTTGAAAGAGACATGGAGGAGGGCCTCATTAAATATTGTATGTTCCCATTATTAGGAAGAGGGTCTTCCATAGTGTTGCCGTATGCAGGACTGCCAAATATTAGGAGCCACTCCGATGCCCCTTTTAAGAGATATGGAGGAGGGCCTCACTAAATAATGTTCCCATTATTAGGAAGAGGGTCTTCCATAGTGTTGTCCTATGCAGGCTGCCAAAAATTGGGAGGAACTCTGATGCCCCTTTTAAGAGACGTGGAAGAGGGACTCTGAAAAACAACGTTCTTATTAGAAAGGAGTGGGTCTCCTTTACTTTTAATGCCCATGCAGTAAGTATGGATTGAAACATTTACCCCTGGGGGTATACATGAATATACTGTCTAACTTTTTCTGGGTTACGGGCATCATAAACACCATTCAAAAATATTATGTGGGTGTTGCATCATGGACCACGGTCACCCTGGTGATATGGTGGTGGAGGATGAGGAGAAGGCGGAGAACTAAAGCTAATAGCCAAAATCAGGAAGTGTAAAGCCATGTGTGGGTGTGAAGAGGAGCATGGAAATAAACCTCTCCAAAAAAGACACTGGCTTTGAGTTTATATTACACTGCTATCATTTGGTGGTGTTTAAAAGTCTGGCCCAATACAGCTTTTGGTCATTTTAATAAGAGTCAGTCCGTAAGCATTTTCAGTTGATAGGCAGGTGCGCTTATCAGTAATAATTCCTCCTTCGGCACTAAAAACCTGCTCTGACAAAAAATGCTAGCGGCAGGGCAGGCCAGAACTTCCAGCTTGGATACCCAAAAATTATAAGGCACAGAGGAATCACGAAGTACACTGGTACATTCGGTAAGGTACTCCTTCAGCATCTTCCCAAACTTTGAAGTCCTTATGAGAATACCCCATGCCTCAGTGCCTGTGCCATGGGAGGGGCTGAGAAAACTCTCCCATAACTTTGAGAGTGTTCCCCCGCCTCTGCTGGATTGGAGTTGTGTCTCTCTCACCTGTACTCCTTGGTTGTCCACCGAACTGTTACCTCTGCCACCAGCGTTATCAGAAGGGACATTTTTTACTAATTCCGCAACAAGGGCCTTCTGGTACTGCTCCATTTTTGTAGACCTCAAGAATAAGAGATATACAGTTCTCCCTGTAGCATGGATCTAAAAGCGTCACCAACCAGTAATGAGTGTCTCCCAAAATTTTGGTCACAGGACAGGCAGTGTAACATAAAGTCAGCCATGAGCGCCAGGCTAATAACAGGCAAGACTTCCATGTCCTCACCAAGAGGACGACTAACCATGCTCTCCTCCTCCTCACTGTCCTCTGGCCATCCACACTGAACAGACAGTATGACAGTTGTGCAAGTAGTACCGTCTATAGCGCTTGAAACTAGCTCCTGTTCTTCTTCCTCCTCCTCATTGTCCCCCAATCCACATTGGATGAGATGAGGCTGGGCTGTGTGTAATCACCCTGTATGGTTCCTTGCTCCATTTCATCGCACTCCCCCTGCAATCCTCTTTGATTTTGAGCAGAGAGAGTTTCAGAAGGCAGAGAAGTGGTGATGCTAATGATGGCTTCATCGCCGCTCACCATATTGGTGGAGTCTTCAAAGTTTTGGAGTACGGTACATATGTTGGACATCCATGTCCACTCCTGAGGTCTTATGTGTAGAGTCTGAACTGAATACCGACGGCCTTATTGATGCTGGTAGTCAACAACTGCCCTCTTCTGCTCACAAATTCTGACCAATATCTGCGGTGTTTAATGCCAACGTGTGGGGACATCGGGACATCACACACCAGTCTGTGAGCCGGAAGCTGCAAATGCTGCTGAAATCCTGCAACTGTGTCCGAAGCAGTAGGTGACTTTCTAAAATGGACACACAAGCGGAATACTTTGACAAGCAGATCCGACAGTTTCCGGGTATGATTTAAGAAACTGCTGAACCACAAGGTTGAGCAAATGGGCCAGGCATAGAACATGTGTGAGCTCGCCTCGCCTTGCCTTAGAGCCGACACCAGGTTCTGGCCATTGTCACACACGACCATGCCTGGCTGCAGGTTCAGCAGTGTGAGCTACATACTGTATCTACCTGCTCTTTCAGAGCTGTCCACAACTCTTCAGCATTGTGCACTTTGTCACCTATGCATATTAGCTTCAGCACAGCCTGTTGCTGCTTGGCCAAGGCAGTGCTGAAGTGCTTCCAGCTTCTGACTGACATGGAGGGTGAAGAGGAGGAGGAGATGGCTGAGGAGGATGATGTGCAGTAGCTGTAGACTTTGGGGACTGAGTTAGGGCCTGCAATCCTTGGCGTCAGGAGGATGTGTTCCATCCCAAAGTCTGACTGGATCCCGGCTTCAACTATATTAACCCAGTGTGCCATCAGCAAGATGTACCATCCCTGCCCACAAGCACTTGTTCACGTGTCCGTGGTTAGGTTGACTTTTCCGGAAACTGCGTTGTTAAGGGCACGGCTAATGCTTTGGGACAAGTGCTTGTATAATGCGGGGATGGCACACTGGGAGAAATAGTGGTGGCTTTGGACCAAGTACCAAGGGAAGGCCATCGCCATCATGTTGCGGAATGATTTCATCTCCACTAGCCTAAAAAGCAAGATTTCAAGCACAATCAGTCATGAAATGTGCAAATTGAGTGGTGTGGCCTGTGGGGCGTTGGCTACGTATTTGCGCTTACGTTCCAAGGACTGGGGTATGGAAAACTGAATGCTGCGCTGGGACAAGGACGTAGTCGTGGTTGCTGATGGTGGTATGTCTGATTGTGCAACGACAGGTGCAGGACAGGAGGCATCTTTGCGTGCACTATGGACAGGGGATTGGCTTGCACGCACAACAGTGGAAGAAGCTGTGGTGTCATCCGCAGACACTGCTCCTGGACCCTGGGGTTCAGCCCACAAAGTCAGGTGCTTTGCTGCCATGGGCCTGATCATGCTGGTGGTGGTCAGGCTGCTAGTTTTGCTATCGCTGCTGATGCTGGCATGGCAGGTTGTGCAAATGGCCTTTTTGGAATTATCAGCAGACTCCTTAAAAACTCGGGAAGACCTAAGAGTTGTACTGGAAACGTCCGTCATATTTGTGTTTCAGACTTCAAGCCGTAATTTATTCTTAAGTTCAGAATTGCCCCAACCCGTACAACCTCTCACATCATGGCCCCTCCCACATCATGATCATTTTGCGGCCTATCATCAACGGACAATTCTCTAGTCGCGAGCCATCCCAATCAAGTAGTTTCCCACATTGTCATCATGGTACTAAAATTTTCAGCCACACTACAAGACCTATAGGATGTTACATTGTGAGCCCCAATGGACAGCATGATATGTTGTAAAGTCTGTGGTGTTAGTGTAGATATAAGTGCAAAATATATCTAAAATTATAAATCCAGGTCTGAATTTCATTCGAGTCAGGGACGTCATGATGCGGTGTGTGCACCTTCTAGCTGTCTTCCCTTTGACATCAATAGTGACAAGAGAGGTAATGGTTTGTGTAACAGCCAAAAACCTAATAAGTGTCAGCAGAACATGTAGGGTACTATATGGATTTGAGTGGATATGGGAGGTGAAGGAATGAAGGTGGATCTTAATTGCATGCAGGGGGAATGTTAACAAGGAAGAGTTAAGGAGTGTCGGACGCCCCAGAGGATGGAAAATGCACTCTCCAGTCTCTTAAAATACCATCTCATGGGCTGCAAAGTCAGACCACCATGGACACACAGACCATCGATGGATAATTGTCACTTTGCAGCGAGAACACTGTAAAATTTCCTGTAATGTCTACAGTAATAGCCTAGAAAAAATCCGATTGCAGGATGGATGAGCACAATTCCCTCGCACACAGTTGCCAAACGACACAATAACATGATACTGTCTGACTTTGGATGAAAAGCTTAAGTAGGGGAGACTTGTACCACAGCCTCAGCTCTGTGCGTGAAGACATATACCATGTCCTCAACCTGCTGTGATAGACCAGTGTACCAATGTCTCATCCCGAACACTGCGAGTAAGATTTCTCAGACTCCGTGCTTTAACTTCGACCATGTCCAAAGTATGTGCACAGACAGTGTCCACCATCTCATCTTCTTTACATACACCAGCCACACTGTGCGTGCACAAGCACATGTCTCGTTTGTGTGAAGGAAATGTTCAGCTGGGTGTGATACCACACATTCTCTGACTTATAGTCTTGATCTCATGTCCTATAAACTCCACCATGTCTGAAGCTATTTTGGCATCCTCTGTTCCACAATGTATTGACCCATGTCTGCAAATACATGTCTGCTGCACACACTCATGTTTCACCCATTTTTGACTTCATGTCTGCACAACACCATCCTCTGCACTCCCCAGTCCCTGGACAGCTACAAAGTCTTGCAGTATATCCCGTGCACACATCCCTTATGCTCTGTCCCCCCTCCATTCCTCTAACGAAATCAGTTTGACCAACCCCCATGTCCATTCTCATGAGCAAAGCCCAGTATTTGTATACTGATCAAGCTCTACTAAATGGGTTACAGATTTCTTCTTCAAAATGTCGACTCCACCCTAGTCACTTTGCTACTCATAATCCGTCCACCTGGATCTGTACGGGAAGCCAAAATGATCCATTGCCACGGCTCCTGCCGCCTGCCATAATCATGCGCGATTGCAGTGCAATCTGAGACTTGGTTGCAGAGGGGAGCCGCCAGCAGGCAATTTATCTTTCTTTCTATGTTCAAACTTCGAGGTAGTGGTGGTGGACCAAGCGAGGTATTGATGAACCGTGGGCGGGTGCGGCCAGAAAAAAATTAAAAAAATTGAATGAACAGCGCCCATCCAATTTCTATGTCACGTCCAAGTGTTATGCAATACGGACCTGGACGGTTCCTGCTTCTGGTCTGTGGCCACCAATACTTCTTCCTGTGTTGGGGTGCTACTATTCCCCGAGTGCAGCTTCCTTGATCTGATGTTCTGCCAGTATGGTCAGTTTACTAGATCATCCCATCGTCTTCCATTCTCACACCGAATCTTCCTCTTGGACTGTTTTGGAATTGATGATCCCACATAGGGCCAGCTACTGGCAAACTATCCCACTGTACGTTATGAGACTTGGTGCTCAAATATTTGGCATCGCCACATACGACCCTATCCCCAACCAATGACAGATAGAGGTGCCCATTTAAAGAGGAGGGCCCTCAGCTCCTTAAAGAGCGGGGGAAAATTATGTTTATAGAGGGTACCAAAGGAGGCCGAAATATTGACCCCTAGGTACTTTATAGTGTCCGTCTTCCATCTGAATTTAAAATTCAGGGTTAGATAGTTCAATACATCAGGTGGAATATTGATGGGTAGAGCCTCTGTCTTACTCCGATTCACCTTATAGCCCGAGAGAGAGCCATATGTTTTTAGGGAGGACATCAGGTTAGGAGGGAGACGTGGAGGTTCGCCAATGTAAGAAGGACATCATCGGCAAAAAGGGATATTTTAAATTCCTTCGTGCTGAGAGTCATTCCTGAAATGCTTGGATTGTTACGGATATCAGCAGCTAGCGGTTCAATACACAAGGCAAAGAGGAGGGGAGAAAGCGGGCATCCCTGCCTTGTCCCATTTAGATATAGGGAAGGAGGGAGACGTGATAAAGGGAAGTTTGATAGATGCAGTGGGAGTTCTGTAAAGGGCTCTGATTGCGGTGAGGAACCTCCCCGGGAGGCCAAAGGACCGGAGGCATGCGAACATAAAAGACCAATCTAAGCGGTCAAAAGCCTTTTCGGCATCCAGGCTTAAGGCCAGCATCTGTTGACTCCGTCTGTTGGCCACATCTATCAGGTCTATTACACGTCTTGTGTTATCACCTCCTTGTCGGCAGGGTATAAACCCAACCTGATCCTTGTGGACAACTTGAGGGAGCCAAGGACCTAACCTGTTCGCCAAAATTTTGGCATAGATTTTTATGTCCGAGTTCAATAATGCAATGGGCCTATAATTAGAAAAGTCCATAGGGTCCCTGGGCGGTTTAGGGAGAAGCACCAGGTGGGAGTGTGACATAGAAGAGGGGATTTCCGCACCTTCCATAAAGGAGTTAAATAGGGAGGTCATGTGGGGGAGGAGAATTTTGGCAAAGGTTTTGTAGTATAAATATGTAAAGACCGTCTGGTCCCGGGGCCTTTCCCCGCGGAAGGTCTTGTAGAATCTCCTCTACCTCTTTGCATGCGATTGGCTGGTCTAAGGACGCTAGAGCTTCCGTTGGGAACCTTGGGAGGTTAAGGTTGGTGAGATAAGTCTCCACGTCCCCGCCCCCCCGAGAGAGGCCCCCCCTCCGCGATCATTCAGATTATAGAGACGTGTGTAATAAGAGAGGAAAACTTTAGAAATGTTTGAGGGATTATAATGGATCGTGCCATCAGTGTCTCTCAGGGCCTGTGGGCAGGCTCTAGAGGTGCGCTCTTTAAGCCGTCGTGCTAATAAGGAGTGGGCTTTATTCCCCCTTTCATAATATCTCTGCTTAGAATACAGAAGCAGTTTTTCCACTTTTTTAATCGAAATGTCTTTTAACTTTTCGCGCAGGCCTAGCACTTCACGTAGTGTAGGGAGAGACGGATTGGTCACCAGTTTAGCCTCTAGGGTCGCCAGCTGAGAAGTCAGCGTACGGCGCCGGGTAGCATCATCTCTTTTAACTTTGGTACCTTCTCTAATACAGTGCCCCCTCATCACCGCTTTATGGGCCTCCCAAAGCACAGATGTTGATGAAACCGATGTTTGATTGAATTGGAAGTATTCTTCCAAGTGTGCCTGCAACGAGGCCCTGACCTGGGAATCTTTTATCAGAAATTCATTCAAGCGCCAGTGTCCGAAAGACCTCGGGCCTGGGAGTCCCTAAGATCAAGGATCACAGCGAGTGATCTGACCAAGTTATGGACCCCAGCTCAGAACCCGCCATCAGACGAAGCAAGCGCTACTCACAAAAAAGTAGTCGATTCTTGTGTGCGTCTGATGGGGGCAGAGTAATATGAAAAGGATCTCTCTCCAGGGTGATCCACTCTCCACGTATCAAATAAGATCTCCTCTCTGACCAGCTTCCTGAATGCTAGAGATAGCCTCTGTAGGCCCTCCGCAGGGGGAATTCCCCTGACCGAGTGGCGGTCCTGTGTACATGAGAAGGGGGCATTGAAGTCCCCTCCCAATAGAATGGGAGTTGGAGGGAGACCATGGAGAAGGGAGAGGATCCTCCTAAAAAAGGGAACCTGACCCGAATTTGGGGCATAGATGTTTGCCAAAATCAATTTGCTCCAGTTGGGCCTCCAGGACCACATATCTGCCTCCTGGATCACTATGTGTTTGCTGAACATGGGCCGGACAGTTGGCTGAGATTAGAATCGCAACCCCCCCTTCTTATTATTAGAGAATGCAGAGTAAAATGGACGGGTAGGCACTCTTAGCGAAGGCAAAGGAGCCCCCCGCATCAAAATGCGTTTCTTGGAGGAAGGCTATGTCCGCCCTCAGGGTTTTTAACTCGTGCAAAGTAAGTTTACGTTTGCGGGGTGAATTAAGACCCCGCACATTTCAGTGTTACTAGACGTACCATTGGTGGCTATCCACAGGTATAGTGTGTCGTAGGTAAAGGCATCCCTGGACCCTGAGGGGTGGGTGGGGGGGGAGGATAGAGAAAGGGATCAGAAAAATCAGAGTAGCAAATACATAAAAACAACAGAAGGGAAAAGTAAATTGAACTAGTCCTTGTGGACATAATTTTCCCGGACAATTGTGCGGCTGGACCTCGATGAGGGGTTGACCACCACCCCCAGTGGTATGGGGAAAAAAAAATTCAACCCAGTTCGGTGTCCAGAAAGAACAGAGGGGGATCTGCTCCAGTCGGCCAGAGCCGGCGGACACATCGCCTCAGTTCGAGGGGGGGAGAAAAAACTATGACCCCCGTCGAAGAGTAGACGCCTCAAAAGAGAACGAGAGGGATCCCGCCATTATTAGAGAAAAAGATCCGGGAGAGGGGATAGCAACCCCAAACCCTGTGGTGAAAAAATTTCCAGCTTTTACATGTAATTTCAAGGAAAACATAAACCTGTAAACATAAGTATAATACTAGATAGGCAACTATTTGGTACCATAAGGGCCAACATGAGCATAAATGAAATATTGAGAGGAGAAATACTTCAGGTGTCACCAGTGCAATCAGCGAGGTCGACGGGAGGCGGGAAGCCCACGACCCCCCCCTCTCTTCCTAGAGGCCCTCCGGGGGGACCCCCAGACCACACCGGGGCCGGAGGTAAACCTGGAAGTATGATGTTCCAGTGGGGTAATTCCATAGGAGGGATATCCAGTTCTCTGCAGAAGGCCGGCGAATCTGCTGGGGTGCGAAGGATGGCCGTGCGACCGTTCCGGCGAGCAATGAGGGCGAAAGGATAGCCCCATCTGTATGCAATTTGTTGTTCCATGAGAACCTTAGTAAGAGGCTTGAGATGTCTCCTTTTCTGCAGAGTAATCAGGGATAGGTCAGGGAACAGATGAACCTCTCCTCCAGCGAAATGCGTGGGCCCGGTATTTCTTGCTGCAGCCATAATTTTCTCCTTTAACTCAAAATCGTGTAGACAACATATAATGTCTCTAGGTTGGGCGGATAGTCCCTTGGGTTTAAGGGCTCTTTGGGCTCTGTCCATTTTTATTGTCGAGGAGGGGGGATCACCCAGGATAGTGTTGAATATAGACTGGAGGATAGCTTTTGGGGATTCATGATCCTCCGATTCTGGGACCCCTCGGACTCTGATATTGCACCGCCGTCCTCTATTGTCCAGGTCCTCTAAGTGATTCTGGAAGGCGTCTATAGCTTGTTGTTGAGATAGGACTAAGTCATGCAATTCACCTAAGTGGGTTCTGGTGATATCATGGTCCTCCTCCAGAGAATCCATCCTGCCAGAGAGCTGATGTATGTCTTTTCTGACAGTGGCAATTTCTACCCTACATGTCTCCTTCACCTCATTAATCAGGGACTTAAAATCCTCTTTGGAGGGTATGAGAGCGAGGAGTGCTTGCCAGTTGCCTGGGGTTATTTGAGCAAAATCCGCTGGAGCCTCACCTAGTTTGGAGGGCTCATCACTGCCATGGCCCACAGGGTAGTTTTGAGAGTGGGGGTACTGAGAGGCCCTTCGGTTTGTCATAGGTGCAGGGGGATCCCGCAGGGTCTGTAAGGGTTCCCCCTTAGATCTACCCCGTCGCAGGGCGTCCTCCCTCTGGGGTAGAGGTGTAGTCATGTGCCCGGGGTCGTCCACCATAAGTGCCTCATATCTGCCATAATATAGTGGGGAGGGGGGCCAGAGAGGTCTGTGGACGCTGATCTTGGGCTTGTGGCTGATCTGGGGACCCCCAGAGCCGCTGTGTCCGGCTCAGTGTGCCCCTGTCCTACCTCTGTGGCCATCTCGTATTCTGCCTGCGCGGCTGTGAAGGCCTCCCCCTCCTCCGTGTGCTGTGGGGAAGATGGCGCCGGCTTCCGGGTCGCGCCAGTCTCCCGCGGCTTGAAGGCCTCCAGCACAGTCCTCTGGTCCGGTGCGGGACCGGAGGCTGCTGAGCCGTCTTAGGCTTCTTAGGGCCCATCCTGGAGCTGGTACCGGGCAGTACGGGCCGTTTGATGCTGGCAATCGCTGGGTGCTGGCGGGATCTCTCTCGCAGTGCGACCGCTCAGCTCCGCATCCTGGGCACGCCCCAACGTCCGTCATATTGGTGTTACGAGGAACGGTCAGGGCCGTATTTGGAGTTCCTGCTGCCCGAAGCACTGTCAGCAATTGCCCCCACCCCGTCATGGCTCCTTCTCCCATCATGGCCCCTCCCCACATCATGGCTCCTCCCCCTGTTGCGGCCTTTCATCCCATCACGGACAATCTTCCTCCTAGTCGCGGTCATCCCCCCAAACTTCATGTAGCTTCTCCCCCCACATTTCATCATGTAGTACATATAAAAGGTTTGTCCAGCCACACTACAGAGACATACTGATAGGATGTTTACATTGTGAGCCCCAATGGGGACAGCATTGATGATGTATGTAAAGTGCTGTGGAGTTCTTAGTGTAATATAAGTGCAAAAAATATTATTCTTAATATTGTGTCACAATACCAGGATCTGAAGATCTTCTATTTCGAGGTCAGGGACTTTCTTATGCAGTGTTGCTGCCTGTCTCGCTGTCTTCCTCTTTTGACACTGCAGTGCAGTGGACAAGAGAGCATTAACTGGTTGTGTGTACTGAGCCATAAACCCTCCCCATATTATGTCCAGCAGACATTGTAGGATTACTATATGGATTTTAGTACTAGGGTATGGACACACTGGCGTGAAACTCTGATGAATGCAATGTGTGATTTTATTGCATTGCAGTCGGACCAATGTTAATCAATGTCTGAGAGCAGATTGTCGAGTGTCGGACCTTTTTTTTCATCCAGATTCAGGATGAGAAAAAGTCGCAACATGCTGCGACAGTCTGCGATTCACACACGAGACTCGACAATGCAAGTCTATGGGTCTGACAAAATCACGGACCACACACGGACATCACACGGACCATCCGAGTCGGATACATTATCATTTTGCAGCTGAGAACACTGTAAAATGTTCCTGTAAATGATTCTACAGTAAATAGCTGCTGAGAAAAAAATCGGATTGCACACGGATGTGATCTGAGAAAAATGTCGGACACTCGCACAGCAGTTGCCAAACGGACCAAAAAATGGATGTCACTCGTCTGACTCTCCTGGATGTGAAAAGGACCAATTTTAAGGTGGTGGGAGACTGTGTACCACTATGTCCTCAGCTCTGTGCTGTGCATAGACAGTGTACCACCAAGTCCCCAGTTCCGCGCTGTGCACAGACAATGTACCACGATGTCCTCAGCTCCGTGCTGTGCATAGACAATGTACCACCATGTCCTCAGCTCCGTGATGTGCACAGACAGTGTACCACCATGTCTCTAGCTCCGTGCTGTGCACAGTGTACCACCATGTCCACAGCTCCGTGCTGTGCACAATGTACCACCATGTCATCAGCTCTGTGCTGTGCAGTGTACCACCATGTCCTCAGCTCTGTGCTGTGTACCACCATGTCCTCTGCACCCTCCCTCTATGTCCTCTGCACCCCTCCTCCATGTCCTCTGCACACTCTCCACCATGTCCTCTGAACCCCCTCTATGTCCTCTGCACCCTCCTCCATGTCCTCTGCACACTCTCCACCATGTCCTCTGCACACCCTCCCTCCATGTCCTCTGCACACACTCCACCATGTCCTCTGCACACACCCCCTCCATGTCCTCTGCACCCCCCTCCATGTCCTTTGCACTCCCCTCCATGTCCTCTGCACACACTCCACCATGTCCTCTGCACCCCCCCTCCATGTCCTCTGCACACACTTCACCATGTCCTCTGCACCCCGCTCCATATCCTCTGCACACATCCCTCCATATCCTCTGCACACACCCCTCCATGTCCTCTGAACACACTACATCATGTCCTCTGCACACCCCTCCATGTCCTCTGCACCCTTCCTCCATGTCCTCAGCACACACCCCCATGTACCTTGTATATTCATGTCCAAGCTCCTCCAAATCTGTTGACAATTCTTCTTGCCGGGTAAAATGTGACTCCACCCACCCGAGTCACATGTGCGTGACATCATCACAGGTCCTGTTCCACCCGGAATCTGTACCGCCAGCGGAGCCTAAACTATGATCCCGCCACCCGCCCTGCCGCCTGCCATCAATCATGCTGCAGATTGCAGTGCAATCTGCAGACTGTTTGCAGCAGCGGCAGCTCCGGTCCTCAGCCAGCGTCATGCTCCTACTCCTCTTCTTTCTGGAGTTCAGCATACTAGTGAGGTGAGGTGGGTGGGTGTGACCAAAGGGCGGGAGGGCGTGATGACCGGGAGGCGGGGTCACCCGGCCGGGGCTCAGAGGAAGAAAATAAAAAAAAATAAAAACAACGCCGCGATACCCGAATTCCGGCGCCCTAGGGACGTGCCTACAAGTGCCTAATGGCAAATACAGGCCTGGGAACGGTTGCCTGCCTTCTGTCTGTGGCCACCACACTACTTCTTCCTGCCTGTTGGGGTGCTACGCTTCCCTTCCCCTATGTGCAGCTGTCCTTGCTCTGCATGTCCTCCTGCCAGGTTGGGTCAGTTACTAGATCATCCACCACATCGTCTTCCACTTCTGCACCCCGATCTTCCTCTTGACTTTCTGGCAATTGTGTCTCATCATAGTCCAGCTCTTGTGAAACTATCCCACCGTCACCTTCATGTGACTGTGGCTGCTCAAATATTTGGGCATCGCCACATACGATCTCCTCATGCCCCACTTCAAGTGGAGCAGGCGAGAGGCCCGAATCTACGAATGGAAAAGTGAACAGCTCTTCAGAGTTTTCTAGTGTGGGATCATTTTTGTCTGGGTACTCGGCATGGTGAGAGGAAGGAGGATCAGGGTGAGGAATATGCGGTCCAGACTCATGGCTACTGAGACTTGACTGTGTGGAAGACAGGGTGGTTGTGGTGGTGGTAAACTGACTTGAAGCATTATCCGCTATCCAGCTAACAACCTGTTGACACTGCTCTTGGTTTAATAGTGGTGTGCTGCGGTCCCCTAGGAATTGGGACAGGAAGGTTGGGCAAGGAGATATGGATGTTTGTTGTGGCCCAATTCTAGCTTGCCCACGGCCTTGGCCTCTGCATGCACCATCACCATCACGTCCAGTTCCTTATCCCTTGCTACCGGCCTGGCACATTTTGAGTGGTGTGCTATATGGGTTTTAAAAGTGTGCTATATACCCTGCTAGTATACAGCTAAATTAATCCTAAAAAGGACTGGTGTTTTGATGGACAGATATTAGAAGCCTGTACACCAGCCCCAGATGTGCTGACTGGTATACAGCCTCTTGTGGTACACCGTAGTGTGCTATATACCCTTACTGCCTGTATACAGCTAAATTAATCCTTAGAAGGACTGTTGTTTTGATGGAGATAGATATTAGAAGCCTATACACCAGTCCCAGGTGTGCTGACTGATATACAGCCTCTTGTAGTACACCTATATCCCTCCTGCCTGTATACAGCTAAATTAATCCTTAGAAGACTGTTCTTTTGATGGAGATAGATATTAGAAGCCGTACACCAGCCCAGTGTGCTGACTGTTATACAGCCTCTTGTGGTACACCGTAGTGTGCTATATACCCTACTGCTGTATACAGCTAAATTAATCCTTAGAAGGACTGTTGTTTTGATGGAGATAGATATTAGAAGCCTATGCACCAGTCCCAGGTGTGCTGACTGGTATACAGCCTCTTGTAGTACACCGTAGTGTGCTATATACCCCTCCTGCCTGTATACAGCTAAATTAATCCTTAGAATGACTGTTGTTTTGAAGGAGATAGATATTAGAACCCTGTGCACCAGCCCCAGATGTGCTGACTGGTATACAGCCTCTTGTGGTACACCGAAGTGTGCTATATACCCTGCCTGCCTGTATACAGCTATATTAGTCCTCAAAAAGACTGTTATTTTGATGGATTTTGTATCCCAGCACCTGCAAAAACTCTCTCTCACTCAGCAGCACCTCTCCCTACACTAGCTGACAATGTGGAGCAGAGTGACGAGCACAACATCGTCAGGTCTTATATAGACCTGATGACGCTGTGCAGCCAGCCAATCACTGTAATGCCACAACCAACATGGCTGTGGCATTACAGTGTGTGGCAGCCAATCCCTGCATGTGGGCTGGCTCTGTAAAGAGCGCCAACATGTAGGGAGGTGGACCCAAGCATGAGCCCGAGCATCTTGCTGGTACTCAGTGCTCGCCGAGCATCACGAGTATTGTGATGCTCGGGTGAGCACTGAGTATCGGTGAACATGCTCGCTCATTCCTAAGGGTTCCTTTATACGCCGCAACCACGGGAGACATTTTTGACGGCGATATGTCGTCCTGGAATTATCGCCGTCAAATTGTCTCTCAAATGCGGTGTGTATTTGGGGAATTTGGCGGCGATATGTCCCCTCGCTCCGGTCGCCTGATTTCAAAGCACTGCACTGAAATCAGACAACCAGAGCAAGGCGACATATCGCCGCCAAATTCCCCAAATACACGCCGCATTTGGGAGGCAATTTGGGGAATTGGGAGGCATTTTGCTCATATTTTGGTTTCTATTTTGCATGTGAAATTATTTTGGTTTACTGAAAACTGTTTTGTAGGGTGAAGCATTTTTTTCTGATATACAGTTAGGGCCAGAAATATTTGGACAGTGACACAAGTTTTGTTATTTTAGCTGTTTACAAAAACATGTTCAGAATGCAATTATATATATAATATGGGCTGAAAGTGCACACTCCCAGCTGCAATATGAGAGTTTCCACATCCAAATCGGAGAAAGGGTTTAGGAATCATAGCTCTGTAATGCATGCCTCCTCTTTTTCAAGGGACCAAAAGTAATTGGACAATGGACTCTAAGGGCTGCAATTAACTCTGAAGGCATCTCCCTCGTTAACCTGTAATCAATGAAGTAGTTAAAAGGTCAGGGGTGGATTCCAGGTGTGTGGTTTTGCATTTGGAAGCTGTTGCTGTGACCAGACAACATGCGGTCAAAGGAACTCTCAATTGAGGTGAAGCAGAACATCCTGAGGCTGAAATAAAAAGAAAAAAAACATCAGAGAGATAGCAGACATGCTTGGAGTAGCAAAATCAACAGTTGGGTACATTCTGAGAAAAAAGGAATTGACTGGTGAGCTTGGGAACTGTAAAAGGCCTGGGCGTCCACGGATGACCACAGTGGTGGATGATCGCCGCATACTTTATTTGGTGAAGAAGAACCCGTTCACAACATCAACTGACGTCCAGAACACTCTCAGTGAAGTAGGTGTATCTGTCTCTAAGTCAACAGTAAGAGAAGACTCCATGACAGTAAATACAAAGGGTTCACATCTAGATGCAAACCATTCATCAATTCCAAAAATAGACAGGCCAAGTTAAATTTGCTGAAAAACACCTCAAGAAGCCAGCTCAGTTCTGGAAAAGTATTCTATGGACAGATGAGACAAAGATCAACCTGTACCAGAATGATGGGAAGAAAAAAGTTTGGAGAAGAAAGGGAACGGCACATGATCCAAGGCACACCACATCCTCTGTAAAACATGGTGGAGGCAACGTGATGACATGGGCATGCATGGCTTTCAATGGCACTGGGTCACTTGTGTTTATTGATGACATAACAGCAGACAAGAGTAGCCGGATGAATTCTGAAGTGTACCGGGATATACTTTCAGCCCAGATTCAGCCAAATGCTGCAAAGTTGATTGGACGGCGCTTCATAGTACAGATGGACAATGACCCCAAGCATACAGCCAAAGCTACCCAGGAGTTCATGAGTGCAAAAAAGTGGAACATTCTGCAATGGCCAAGTCAATCACCAGATCTTAACCCAATTGAGCATGCATTTCACTTGCTGAAATCCAGACTTAAGATGGAAAGACCCACAAACAAGCAAGACCTGAAGGCTGCGGCTGTAAAGGCCTGGCAAAGCATTAAGAAGGAGGAAACTTAGCGTTTGGTGATGTCCATGGGTTCCAGACTTAAGGCAGTGATTGCCTCCAAAGGATTCGCAACAAAATATTGAAAATAAAAATATTTTGTTTGGGTTATGTTTATTTGTCCAATTACTTTTGACCTCCTAAAATGTGGAGTGTTTGTAAAGAAATGTGTACAATTCCTACATTTTCTATCAGATATTTTTGTTCAACCCTTCAAATTAAACGTTACAATCTGCACTTGAATTCTGTTGTAGAGGTTTCATTTCAAATCCAATGTGGTGGCATGCAGAGCTCAACTCGCGAAAATTGTGTCACTGTCCAAATATTTCTGGCCCTAACTGTATAGATACTGTTTTTTTAATGTCACTGGTATGTTTCCTATGCCTCATAATAATGATGCTGCTCAATGGAAACTATACGTGCTGCAGAAAAACTATATACATTTGTGAAATCAATACAAAAAAGATGATTCAGAAAAATACGAAGTCACTTGCGATGATTACAAAAATATATATTTTTGTAGATCTGTGTTATTAGATAGAACTATAAAATAATTTAAATCAGCCATTTCAATCATTCTTGCCTCTACTGTTTATGTAATTACTAATGTGGGCCCAATGCTATCACATCGGGAGGACAGTGACATCACGATGGGGGCGGGCTCTGTGGTGCTGGGGGCAGCAGCCATCTCTTTCCCCATGCGGTCTCTCTTCTGTTCCCTGTCTCTTTCCCCTCGTACTCTCTCCCAATATATGTAAATAAATGTATTTTTCCTTATAAAACTGTCAATAAAGTGTTTAATTTTCTGGTAAAAAATGTGTTGGACTTTGCTGTATTTTTTTATTGCCAGCACAGGTAAATCATGCAGCTACTGGCTGCCAATACCTGCTGCCTGGTATTGCTTAAGCTGGCAATAAAAATAGGTGAGCCTTTGTTTTTTCAATTATGTAAAAAAATTTAAAGAATTGGGGTGGGCTTCACTGTATTTTTGTTTGCAAGCCAAGGTAATCCAGGCAGCAGGATGCTGGAATTCTCAGCATGGTGAAGTCCAAGAATTCTGGGCCCCCAAGCTGAAAATTGCAGCCAGCAGAATTGGCGCCTCCATGAGAGACGCCAAAACTGGCAGTTAACCCGTTCTTCCAGCTGCCGTGTAGCGGTGGTAGACTGGGTAATAATGGTGTTGATTTCAGCTTTTTCGGCAGCTAACGTCAAGCCCTATTGCTAATGAAAAAAAAACACACACAGAGAAATCCTTTATTGCATACAAAAAAGACAGATTCCTTGTCATCCACTTTATTATCTCCCACCAAGTTCTCCTCAGATGTAATCCTGTAATTACTGTAATTCTGTGGTGGAAGTGGTGGGGCAGTGTGATGCGTCACGTGTCCAAAGATGGCAGCCACATGAGTAAGTGCACATGTGCTATCTCTGTCCCTCATGCACTGTCTATTGTCCCCCTGTGCAGTCTCTCTACACACCTCTGTTGTGCATTCTGTTGGATGCCATGCCTCCCTGTGGCCCCCTGACCTCTCTGTGCTTGTCTATGCCCCCCAAGCATTCCTGTGCCCCCCAGCTTCCCACTGCCTGTGTGGTCCCCCTGCCTCCCTGTGCTGTGTGTGGCCCCCACCTCCCTGTGCTGTATGTGTCCCCTACCTTCCTGTGCTGTATATGCCCCCCCAACTCCTTGGGCTTTCTGTGGCCTTCCCCTATCTACATGCAATGTCTGTGGAGTCCCTTGCTTTCCTGTGCTGTGTGTGTCCCCCCACCTCCTTGTGCTGAATGTGCTTCCCCCTGAGCTGTATGTGGCCCCCTCAGCCTCCCTGTGCAGTATGTGCTTCCCGCCACCTCATTGAGCCTCCAAGGGCCTGTGTGTGGATCGTACTGCACACAGGACCTTTGGTGATGTCACAGTAATGTGATCAGTCACATGCATATGACTGAGTTCCATCAGTATTTGCAGCGGGCGGATGGCTACGGCAATTGGGTCGCAGAGTTTGGGGCGCATCAGTGTTGGGTCTCGGCAGGCCCACTGGTGGTACTCTGGAATGCGCTGGTATCGCCAGTGGGGGCCATATTAACACACCCGCCACCTGGGTGTTAATATGGTGTGGCTTCCGGGGCAGCGCAATGGATTCTGGGATTTATGGACATAGTGACGGAAGTCGATGACACATACCACAAGGTATGTACATAATAAATATATTTAATTATCTGTGTATAATTAACTTAATTAATGTTTTTAAAGGGTTTAATACTGTGGGTGTGCCCTCAAAAAGGGGAGAAAGAAATGGGTGTACGTAGGAGCCAATGGAAACACTGTGTGGCTTTACATAGGATGAATTCCCAAACCCCATGAAACAGGGAAAAAAGGACAGCGATCGCAAGAAGAGAGTAGGTGCCAGATCAAGATCAGTGATGACCATCGATCAGACTGCCTTTTGTAAAGGTTTTTAGTAAAATAAAAGCCCCTTCTTATTCAAA